>VXAU01000575.1:22228-51208 GCA_013399695.1 Formicarius rufipectus | reverse complement strand
TTTTTTTTTTTTGTTTAATTATTATTATTATTGTATAAAACTTGAACATAAAAGATGGGCAATTTCTGAGCAAGTCAGAGAAAAAAGTACTTTCTCTTTTGTTTTCCTTTTGTTGTTTTTGCATTTCATTTAGAAGGGTATTTGAATGGTGTCATTTGACATAAAAAGTCTTCACTAAAAGGCAATGAACTTTAGGCTGTTGGAGAAATAAATATTTCCTGTGTTATGCTGAGACTCTGAACTTCAGAATATGATCCAGTCATTAAGAAATGCACTGCATCTTAATAACTCCAACCCCACAGAGAGGGATAAAGTTGAAAGTAGTTGTGGAATTCTGTTGACGGTAATCATTTTCTCTTCAAGGAATAACTGTGCAGTGTTCATTTTACGTTTGTGTCTATTTTAAATTTAATTCATGTTACTGAACTTTCTCTCAAATCTTTGCTTTCACTCTCTTACAAAATTTTCCTCCCCTTCTGTAATTTACTTAATGTCATGGTTTGCAACAAAAGCAGACCATGTTTCTTCTTTTTTTCTCTTTATGTCCTCTCTCCCTCTACAATTTATACTCATTTGGCTATCTGCCCATCATAATAAATGTATCACTTGCACTCACTACTGAATGCCAACTGCATGTGGACATTAGCCACTCTTCTGACCATGCTTGTTTGTTAGTTACAGACATTTTGGTATTTACTCTATCTGTTGTCTTTCTGCTGTCTTTCTGCATCCAGTAATTTTTAATTTTTTTTTTTTCTGTGTACACAAACATATATTATTCAAAATCCCTTGCTTCAGAGACCAATCTTCATTATATGTTTTCATTTTCATTAAGTACTACCTTCTCTATCTCATTGTCTTGTTTCTAATCATGGTATGTGTTAGTTGTGTTTTGATAGACAGTTGCCCAAAACACTAGGATGATATTTAAATTATCATGGTCAGGCATCAGCTGCTTATTTCTGAGAGTACAATTCCTCTGCTTTGTAAAAGCATCCCCACATTCCTGCTCAACTTCATGGAAAAGGCTAACATGAGCCACATGGGTTCTACAGATTGACTTCTATAAAGAATCATTTTTCAAAAAGTAGATAGAGCCTACAATACAGATAGAACTACAATAGTTCAAAGAGGTTTTCTTCAGCGCTGATGTTAGAAGAACATGAATCTGGTCAGAAGTTAAGATCAGGAAGACTTTTAATTATGACAAGAATGCAGAGATTGCGTATTTAATTTTATTTTCTTGAATTAATTTTTCATATTACTCTTGGAGACCAATGAGAAATGTTTGCTGGTACTTGCAGAAGAAAACAGCTGGGTTCTACATCCAGACATTAAACTGAGTATAATCTAAATATCCTATAAATATTTCATGTTAAATCAATCTGTCAAGCTTGATGTGCATCCCACAACCTTTGCACAGAATTTTATAAAAAATGTTAGACTGGCTCAGTGCTTGCCACTGCAATACTGGGTTGAGGCTGCAAGAAGGGAGCAAAAAACTGATTGCCGGAGGTTATGGAGGAAAACTCTCTCTGGGTGGCCAAGGAACTGTTCTACACTGCTGTCAAGCCAAGTCAGGGAGTGTGGAGGTATCACTTGTAATTGAAATTGTTCTCCTCAAAATCCTGCCTAATCATAGGAATCTCCTCCTCAGCAAGAAATGGCAAAACAAGAGTTACCAATGTGGGTTAGTGGACTGGGATGGTACAAAGTATACCTTGGTCTTCATCCCACTCTCACCGAAGTCAACTGCTTTTCCCTATCTATATTTTTCTACTTTAAAAAAAGAAAATCAAGAAGTTGCCACAGGTTTGTCTACTGGTGTCAGCCACTTCTTTGGTTTCCTTTCCTGTCATGCACTTGCTTGGATCACCTCTGTGCTCTTGCTTGTGAGATTCTGAGAGCTGAACTGTACTTCTAACACTGACACACAAACACTGACAGTGCGAGTGATGTATAAAGCTTACAGTGCATTCAAATCATGCAGTCCATGAAGACTACTTTCTTTTAGTGATTGGTAGTCTTTTCTCAAGAAAGGATGCATAATTGTATAATGCTTTGTACTTTCTAGCTGCAGATTTTGTTTCTCTGGCTCCCTTTTGAGCAAATATTTGGAAACTCTGGTATGTGCCTATGTCTTTATTAAAACTGTAATTGTAAACTGTGTGTTGGAGGCAGTGATATAGCAGAAATTTATTCAGAACCAAGTACTGAGGAAGTTGTG
This sequence comes from Formicarius rufipectus, assembly GCA_013399695.1. Classification (NCBI taxonomy): domain Eukaryota; kingdom Metazoa; phylum Chordata; class Aves; order Passeriformes; family Formicariidae; genus Formicarius; species Formicarius rufipectus. The sequence goes on along the minus strand of VXAU01000575.1, from coordinate 48,981 downwards.
CAAACCAGTGAAATTTTGCACAGTAGAGTTTTCATCTGTGCTTTGGCCATGTAGACACTACAGTCTTTTAAAAAAGTTATCAGTGAGAACTTACAGGGTTTGCAAACTGAGACCTGAAACATAGTGTTCTTGTGCAATCTTAAAAGGAAAATAAGATATGCACATTTTCAATCTGGCAAAAATTTGGCAATAATATTAGAACCCTTGTCTCTATCAAAGCATTCAGAAATAATTTTAAGTAAACAAATCCAGCTAGCAGCAGACTAAATTTGATTTTAAGTAAAAAGCAAAAGCCAACAAATGTTGTTAGTTCCTGGTTATTGTTGAATAATTTATTCAACTATTGCTGTCTTATAATAAGTGCCAAAAGCCCTAGGTTTGCATACCGTATCTATCTAGATTTGAATTTTCAAAATTTTTTGATTTGGTTTGTTTTATTCATGCTTCCTTATTTATACTTACATTATATATACATATATATGCACGGATGTGTGTATGTATATTACTTAGAGTGAAAATAATTAAGTAGGAGACTTATGGGTTTCTTTATCTCATTAATGAAGGACAAAATGTAAGCAGATTTTTGTTTTGCTGGTTTCTTTTTTTTTTTTTTTTAATTTAGAATCTTAATTAGTTGGATTTTATTTTTATAAATCCCAAAGCTTATACAGACTGATGCCAAAGTCACTCAGGGTTTGACCAGATGAGTAACTTCTCTTTAGATTCATGTTCACTTGAGAGGTTTATCAGTGGAATTTCCAGAAGTGCCAAAGTGCTTGAGAAAAAAAAGTCTTATTGAACTTGATTGGATTTATCAAAACCTGCTAGATGAGTTGTGTGTTACATCTGTTTTACAGACAATCACAGTGAAAAATTGGAAGACTGACATAAAGTGATGCACTCCAGCAACTCTATCTCCCACCAGGAATATGCCCCTAGGAGAGGGGCTTCCTGTCAGTGTCTGCCAGGGAGAAAAGATAGGATCCAAAGATGGCATGAGAAGTGGCTGCTTTAGCTTTATATATGTCACTTGTTCCTGAGAGCCACTTCTGAGAAAATGAAAGGCATATTATGGATTGGAAAAGAGTTTGTTTTGGGAATGGTAACACAGTAACTGTGTATTAGCCAGTTTTTAAATATTCCTAAGGAGGGTAAGCATACTGGAGCAAGGCAATGACTTCTTCTGGAAGTGTGTGAAAGCTAGAGATGGAAAGACTATTAAAATGGTTCTTGCTCATTTGTGAAATATGAGAACTTATTTAAGAGTCTTATGCAAGAAGACTGATAATTCTCTTCAGTGCTAGATATAAATTTAATGGGAGGAGAAATAACAGAAATTGCAGCAGTAAACTGAAACAGCTAGCAGAGAGCCAGTGGGAATGAGGAATACAGAAAAGCAGAATTAGCTTGAGCCTTATTATGTGGACAAACTCGACAGCCTTAAAGTGGTAAGATGTTACCACAGGAAAGAGGAAGCAACTGCCTGGTGCAGCTTTACCAAAGGCAGCTGTGAGATGGTAGTACTTTATGGCTTAGGGAGTGCATAATAGCCAGTTTTCTTTCTTGGTTAGGAATTGTCCTTTCTCCCTAAATTAAAATATGGTTATTGCCATTGATTAAAATTTCAAGTGGGCATAATTATCTCACCAAGCACCAGTAGTGTAATTTTAACTCCTGGATGAGAGACTGAGATTGTGTTTCATCAGGGATGGGATCAGACCCTTGCTTCCAGGTCTAGGGAGAGTAGCTACACAGGGTGGCCAGTCTTAGCTTGCCTGGGGGCTCCTGGACATGGCAGGGTCCTGAGGTAGGCATGCATTGTGTGCTGAGGAGGTAGTGTCACAAGGACATGGCAAAGATGACAGCAGGGAAGCTACATGCACCTGAGGGCAGCACAGGCACAGTCCTCCCTGCCTTTAAAAATGAAGCTCTGGAAATTTTTGGATTCTGTTACTTGCTCTTGTGGAAAATCTTTTCCCTCATCAGTTGTTATGCTGCATCATCAGAGACCTTCATACCCCCATGTTTGCTAAGTAGTGGAGATATCTGGGGAACCTTAGCCATGCTGTGACCTGTTCTAGATTTCCACTCTACAGCCTGGCAACCAGAAGCAGATAGCAATGAAAAATGCAAAGTTTTTCGCCCACAAAACGCACTTGAAATTTTTCTAGGAACACTGAATTCTCTCCAAAGAGACATGAAAGTGGCTTGTGACAAGGTGAATGGACAGGACCCAGTTTGCCTGGAGTTAAAACTGGCTCAGTCAGCTGGAGGCTTACCAGCTAGTAGCTATTAGAATTGTCATTTCCCCTCAGGAAATACCTGCTGGTGTATCAAGGGTAATTGCTAGCAGTCAGCTGTATCCCCAGAGGGTGGGTATATAAAATCACCAGGAAAAAAATGAACTGTTCTTTGTAGGAGGCAATAGAGATTGTGTGTGTGTGTGTCTTGGGTGTTTATCTTAATGAAGGATCTCAAAGCATTGTGGGCTTTTGTTTCAGTTTTAACCCTGGTTGTGACATCCCTGGGTTTCTGCTGAGGCTTGAATTTTACAGACTTCTTTTCTTATCTGACACCACCACTTGCAACACTGGCTGGTTTGTCACAAGTATTCTCCAAAACAGAGTAGATAATTACAGCTTCCTGAATGGCTTGGTGTCACTATGTGGTTTTATTTCTAGAATACTTGAAATAGCATTCCTAAATGTCCTTCATTTTGTTGTGCTCTTGCCAATTTTCCCTCTCACACAAGGGGTAAGCGTCCTTTGCTTTCCTGAGTCTAAAACTATCTGTGAAGCAGGTATATCAACTAATGCCTATTGGTTACTCTTTAAAGTTCATTCTGAAGGTTACAGCATTATAAAGACAACAAGCAAGCCAAAAAGTTCAGAAGCACTTGTACAGACAGTTTAAAGATTTGCTCTCTCTACATCTCCTGCCTTGGTAAAGTTCTCCCTGGAGTATTGCATCTGTCAGTGTTAGCCTGTCAATTAAAGTACTCTTTACCTCTGTACTTTCTGCAGTAATAAATTTCCCAGAAATGCAAAAAAAGCCAGACACTCAAAACAGGTCAGTCTACCTGACCCTTATCTCTTTGTTTGGACATAATCAGGCTTTAAGTCATACTTCCTGGGCTTTTTCTCCTCCTTCCAAAAGACTCCTTCAGACAGCAAATTGTTACTTGGCTGTAAGCTGACATGGAGCTCCTTGACTCTTTGCCCCTCTCACTCCCTCTTCCTACCTGACTTCTGTTGCAGGTGTATTTGGGTAGGAACCACTCCCTCCTTGCCAATGGGGAGATCTTGTATTTGCCAAACATTGAAGTGAGTTTCACTTGGTTGTGAAGCTCAAGTTAGATGTCTCTCAGATGGACTCAACACTTGAACGCTCTCTGAAATGGCTAGTAAAACTTGTCATGACCAGGTTATGAACTAACCAAAGACTAAGAGGGATTTTGAATGAGAATAAATGTCAAATATGTAATAGATTAATAGAGTTCATGAGCCATTTGATAGTAAGTTACAACTAGGGAAAAAGTTGATGAATAAACTATTCACAGCGCAGGTGTTTCTCCAAAGCAGTTTCTCAGCAGAAACTGAAATAGGATTCAGGAGTAAAGCGTCATTATTTACTCTACTTTTTCTTTCTTTCTTGAATTCAATTCCTGAGATGAGATAAAATATCTCAGTTCATACCGATGTGGTTGTCTTATGAGTAGTGAAGTTTTCTGTGAATCAAACACCTTCACATACAGTTTATATAGAAATCTTAAGCCTTTGTAAGCACATGGAAGTATGATGGCTTCATTATTCTAATTTCCAGAACTCAGCAAACTATGAAGCTGAATTCTGAAAGACTTCTTGATTATAGAGTTAAACAAATGAACAAATCCAACAAAAGAACAATGGAGAAGGAAGTAACTTAAACTCCAAATTTTTCCTTTCCTTAGTATACTCTTCCGGGGGTACATTGTAGGATGATCAGAAGAGGCCTGAGGAAGGCACATGATCTGATTGCCTAGTTAATTTCCAAAACACTGTGCTCTCAAACACTCTTAGCTCATTGCCTTGTTGCCCTTTGTAAGTGGATGGGATCTATTGATGGGAAGAGATGAATTTTCTCTACAACAGTGCAGACCTTTGTGAAAATGGATCCACTTATAAATGGCCCAATCCTCTCCCTGAAAACCAGATGCCAGAGCAGCGGGACATTATGTTTCAGTTTTAGAGACTTCCACTTCTAAGAATAAAGTAAAGGAGTCATTATTTATCTAAACAAGGCCTTTATGCTGTGGTTCAGTGGCTGCTGGACAGCCGTGTGATCTGTCTTGTGTAATGCCCTCACCCCCTCCTTTCCCCATTTGGATAAGAGAAAAAAGGACTTGTACTAGCTCGGAACATACTTACGCATCTCACTGTCTATTGTGCTCAGTTGCTCTGTCTATTATGGTCCATTAGATAAACATGGTGTTGAGCAGCCACTCAGCAGCTGATACTTACAGCAGTGCTGATAACATGCTCTATGTTTAGAAGGGAATCAGTGTGTCACAGACTATGTGGGTTACGTTTACACATATGTGTGCTTTCTCCTCAACAACAGAGAGCTTCCATCACAAAGCCCCTCTCTCTGAGGAAACAGGCAGGTTTTGAAATAGTAGTCTTTTATCTTTTGTGGTGGTGGATTTTTCATGCTGCTTCTTGAAATATCACCTTGTATTTCTGTGTCTGAGGGTAAATGAAGTGAGATACAGACCTCTGATCTCTCCCCTTTCCTGTAGGAATTTGTATTTTAAATACAGAAGGAAGGTGGCAGCCGGCTATACGGTATTTTCCATGTGTTACTGGGTCCATGAGAGATTCTGTGTATATGAAGCAGCTGGCTTCCCTCAGGAACCAAGTGGTCAAACAAGTTACATTTTACAAAAGCACCTGATCATATTTTTTCAAAGTGATGTAGGCACTTCAGAGCTAAGATCTCTTAATTTGATAGTAGAGCTTGGGGCTTATCTATTCAGGGAGGCAATACAGCTTTGCTCTGTTTGGTGTTGACCTCCAGATATGTATACTGTCCAACACAAAAGCTCCCCTTGTACTCCTGAAAATGTCACCCAAAGCACACAGTGCTCTGAAAACCACGTTCTGTGGAGGGCTGGTCTAGGGTCAGTGAGCACAAACTTGCAAAGAGCAGATGGACGAAGGAGGACTTGCCAGTGTGAGAGGTTAAATAATCAGGAGTTACTTCCTCCTTTATTATACAAAGCAACAAACCAGGCACAGAGGCTGTCTTTGAATTATGAGAGGTTAGGTGTTATTCTCACTTTGCCCAAGGGAGAGGATGGGGATTTTCATCTGTGCCCAAGTTAATGGACATTGCAATGAACCAGGAGGTCAGAATTACCATTTGCTGCCCAGACTTTCATTGAGCAGGTGTTACAGTCAGACAGACCACTACTGCAGAATAGCAGTGACCAACCTGATGTGATCATGGCATGTTTCTTTCTATGTGCTAGATAAGCTGGACACAGGATGTATGTTAAGAAGCACTAAAGTTCTCCTGACTGCTCCGAGGCTTCTTTAGCAATGTCCACATTCTTTCCAAGATACCTCAGTCTGTGGTAATGCCCCAATACAAGCTAGTAAAATAACATATTCATTGAAACATAGCTTGCATACTATCCAAGTACTTGTTTTAAAACACTCAAATTGCATACTTCCATTCTACACAGAAAAGAAAAAAATACTTAGAATGTGATGGTTCATTACAACAGAATGAGTCCAGTGAATCATTCATTCTTAATACTTTTTTCCTTTATAATTGTGGTGTTATTAAGAGAACAACAAAACAATTCACAAAACCTTAAAAAATTTCAAAATTGTTTCTAGGGAAAAGAGCTCCAATTTTTTTTCAAGATTTTCTTGGCATACAGGCTTATGATATTTTTAATTAGCATTCTAAATGTAAGATGTAGTAGTTACAATATTTTGATCTTCAAATTATTGGTAAACAAGACAACCCACATAATGATTTTAGTCTCTCCTTTATGATTATAATATATTACACAAAAATTTATTGAAAAAGAAAAGTATTGGTAATGCCAATAATTTGTCATGAGTATAAATATATATGTTAATATATATATAGCCTGTATTTAACATTAAAAAAGGGCTACTTTAAAATTTTATAATATTCCAAGTTTATAATATGCTCTGTTTTGTGGACTGTTTTACTTTTCCTTTTTTCCCTTTGAATCCTTCTGAAACCTGGAAAAGTTTTAATGCTTAAAAACAGATTCTACACTCTGGTTGTGTTTTCACAGTTTTTTCTTCTTCCTGAAGAGTGCTAAAGTTAGCTTCTTTACCTGAATTGTCCTGTTGCAAGATTCATTTTGTAGTGTCATAAAGAATAATATTAATAGCATGCCTTAATTTCCAGTAAAAATTTTGGTCATGATTGCAGACTTTGAAAATTGGTGCCTTAACTTGGTCTTATTTCCTGGTATTCATATTTTTTATTTTCATATACTCTGCTTTCAGTGTCAAAGTATGTCATAATTATTTTCTGGTAAAGGGTTAATTCAAACTCAATAAAAATAAGAAAATACAACACAAATATATATGCAGTGAAATTCAGTCCATGGCCTGAATGACACAGCGTTTACAAAGAGGCCCCAGAGAATGCAGGGTGTGTGCTGGACATTTTTAGCTATCAGAAAAGTTTTGGTAGTTTCCATTACTGTGTTTGATGTCTTTAGACAAGTGTTCAATTGATTGAAGTTGAGCATGAAAGTGATATCTGTTATTTATTAAAAAAAAAATCTATTTCTGTATCTATACCTATATACAATCTGTTTTCCACTCATATACATTTTACTGCAGAACCAGCTACAGTGAATCTGGCTTATAACTTATTTTTGTATCAATATGTGTGTGTTTTTTATGGTAAATTACATTAATCACAGTGCAGGTGTGTCTTTTAGGTGTGCCTCTGAGCAGAAAGCCTAATATGAAATGAGAACCAGAAGTTTCTTGCAATTCCTGGTGCTTATCTCGCCTTGTTTCAGGTAGTAGGCATCAACCACTGCAGCAGTCTCTTCCCTTCTTGCAAAAGATATGGAACCTCTGCCTCCTGTGGAGCCAGTGGTTCAGGAAGGCAGTGGTTAGATGGGTTTTCAGATATGATTCTTGGTAGGAGATACCCACTTCAAGTGCCTTTGCTGTCTCATTGTGGAGGGCTGTAGGCTGGCTGAGCCAGGGAGGACACCAACTCTGGGATGACTGGTCCCTGGGTGCATGCACTGTGAGTTTTCCTGAGCTGCAGATGCAACTGGAGTGCTTCTACCAAGTTGTAGAGAGCTTAGACAGAAGTGTAGAAAGGAGAAAAGAATAAGGAAGGGACAGAAAAAGAGAAAAAGGTGGATATCCTAGCCTAAGAACTAAAATCTCTCTTGACCCTGCATTTAGCTATATGGTCCATATAGAACTCAAATTCATTCTGGTCAATTCAGGCACGCTGTACAAGCTAGGAGGACCTGCTCCTAGATTACATCAAGTCATCAAAATATTGTCAGTGAGGCACTTCTTTTGCTCTTACTCTGATCAGCTGTTTCTGATGCTGTCTTGTAAAGAAGGAGACTTTTTGTGTGGAACAGTGTTCTTAAGTGCAATTAGCATCAGTAGCTCTCTTCTGACTCTGACTTCTTCAGTTGACTTCCTGCAATGGTTATAAAGTTTAGACAGGAGGAAAAGGAACATGAGAAATAACTCAAGTGTAATCTCCAGTGAATGTCAAGTTGTATAGTGTGTATATCACTGTGTCATAATAGCATAGAGTTAATCCAAGTCATTCCTGCACAGGAGAATGCAGTACTGACAGAAGCAAGTAATCTGAAGTGGTAGTGTACATATGCTATCAAACAGTACTTATCTTGTTTGTCTCAATAGTTTGAGTGAAGAAGTGTTCAACTCTATATGCCAATACATTAACAGTATATGATTCTGTTTAGATACAGGTAAGTCAGTAAAACATTATATTATTTCTGGTTTAGACATCAATGAAAGATTTCTTCTGCTCATTAGCAGTGGAAGCTATAATTTGATTTTGTTTTCACATGATAATGCCTACTGCTTTTGTACAGCACATTTTTTTAGAGCTGCCCCAAATTAGCACTGTTTGTTAAAATGAAATTAAGATAGAGTGGGTAGTAGAGTGATGAAGTGATGCAGTGACAAAATACAAGTCAAAATAAATAATAAAATAGTTTCTACTTTGAAACTTTATGAAATGTTATATTGGCATCCCATCCAGTTCCCACCTTCTTGCACTCATATGGGCACACATGCTCTTTACACACTTTTCCTTGACCATGTCAAATGAAGATCAGCAAAAGGAAGGAAATTTCTCTTTGATGCTGCAAATCTACATGACTGCTATGGAAAGCTGACCAGAACTAATATGGGATTTTCTGTAAAGGTCATTAGTAATGCCAGGAACATGAAAAGCCTGGCCTTTTCTGTGATGTGTTGATTAAATGCATATATAAAATTATATTTTGATGATAACTATAGCTACACCTGCTATAGTTCGGTGTGACTCTGCTGATTTCCTGAGTCCTTTTTCTGGTATAACGGTTCCCGTGTACCAGTGAAGTCTACATTTTTAAGACCAAATGTTTGATGATGGTGACTCTTCTCAAGATTGGTGCCCTCATGCAGTTTAAAGCTATCTGCAGAGAGGTAGAAAGAATGTTGGAGATACTTGGGAGAAAAAAGTTGTTCATTTATAATGGCCTTTGAAGTGAATTCTTCAGATCAAAAAATCAGAATCTCAAGAGCATAAATTCGTCTCCTGTATATTTCCTATCTGCAAATAGTACCATTTTAACTACAGTAAACAGCTGTGTACCTGTGTGGAGCGACCCCTTGTTCAAATTAAAAATTTTAGGATTTGGCCCCAGGGGAGTTTTTCTTGACTGTGGACTTTGAAATCTGATAAATAAAAGCAAGCCATTAGTCAATAAATTGTCATCTTTCATCAAATAATGTGTTTAACAAATCAGTTATTCTAGTGTTCAATCAACTTTTTTAGGCTGTTCATAAAATGTGGTACTTCACATAAAAAAACATCTGTCAAACAAGCGTTGATAAATTTCTGCGACATTCACTCATGTCTAGTTTACAGGTTTGCTTTACAAATCTCCCTCCATCCCTTACAGTCCTCTCTTCTTCCTATATCCTCCACAGCCTGCCCCAGTGTAGCAAGAGGAGTAAATATTTTCCTTGTCATCAGTTTAGTGTTCACAAAGTTTTTGGAAGAACAGGAAATAAGCAGCAAGGGCAAAGATCAGAACTTTTTATCTTTTGTTACAACACTTCCTTCTAAAACACAGCAATTTTAAAGAGAAATTTATTTATGACTTCAAGAACCATTGGAGATGTTGATGGAAATGGAGAATCAATTTAACTCCATTATAAATTTGTACTAATATATATGTTGCAGCATTGTAATTGGATCACGTTTGAGATACATTTACTACAAGCAAGAAACTCAGGAAAAAAAACCACATCTGATTTATCTATAAGGATGGTTGCATTACACCAGTTATTCAAAGGAACCCTGATAGAGTCTAAAGAAAGTAGCTCAATCTTACAAAACAGAGCTCTGTTTCCTGAGAGCTGATTCTGCTACACAGCTCTAAAATATCCCTTGTTACTTTGTAAGGCTGTATTTTGAGGGAAGATGTTCTCCGTGTGTGTCTGTCTGTATGGAGGTGGTGATGGGGGGGTGGTGAAAGTATTTCCAGTGGTGCTTTGAGAGTTCATTATTCCTACATATCGTGCAAAACCCCCAAATATCCCTACTTCTTAGAGTTTTCCATCATAGAATTGACACATATGTCATCATTATTTAGTTTTGTCTTACAGACCACACAGAAAAAAGACCTTGGCTTGTTCACTGAGAATCCTAATTTCAGTGAGAGTAGAAACTGTCAGAGATACTTTATCCAAAATTTTTGTCTATAGGGTCACAGCTGACTCCTCATACAGGCTTTCTGATGCTAGCCATTTCTGTTGAAATCTGAGGTAGGCAGACATAATATACAGCCAAACAAAAAAAAGCACATGGCCACTTCCTGTGCAGTGTGGATGCAGTCAAACCAAGCTACTCAGACTCAGTGAGTGGTCCTGTGTCATTTGACAGTAAAGGAGTACACCCACATTAACTTCTGAAGAATGTCTTTAAAATGTAATAAAGAAATCTGCTTTCTTCAAGTGCTTGTGTCCTTAGAAAAGGATCATTATTAGGAAGAAGAAACATGATCTTGTACTGGCTTACATATTTAGCCCAGATTCCTGAGGAAAACAGCTTATCAAATCATGCAATTTGCTCTGTTTGTCACTTTCCCTTTAACTTCCTCCCAACAGCCCACACCTTTCATGGCCAGTAGGTGTGAAACCCATTCATCAACTTAGGAAATGTTGGTAGCAGAAGGATAAAAAAATTCAGTCAGGATAGATGGCATGAAATGGCTGGGTAGAAACCATAATGAATATTTTGTGGAGAAACCCTGCTAGAACTGAGTCCAGTGTCTATTCTGAGAGGGGGCATCTAAGTGGCCAGTCAACGTACGTGTACTGACTAGCTGATCAGTGCATCATAGCCCTGATCCAGACAAGCTGCATAATGCTTTGTGTGTGGCAGGAGAAATGAGAACAGTATGTGAAAGGTGATATTTTGGGGAAATAGAAGGGACTGGAATTATTAAGCTAGAGAATTAGCAACACACAAGTTTCATTATGGAAAGAACAACATGTTTTTAAAGAAGCAAACAACTGTGTGTTGTGTATTATCCTGGTTTATTGTTGCTATTGTTGTATGCAGTCCTCCCAAAGGACTAGCTGCTTGCAGGGTATATTTAGATTACAGTAATCAGATTCCAGGGCACTACTCTACAGTACAGGTCAAAACTGTGTTGCTTGTGTCCATTTTTCAGCAGAAATGTTAAACATTTTGTATGTGAATGCATCAATTATTTCTTTTTAACTAAGGGTATAAAAAGTAATATCTTTTCCCAAAATTCACTTTTTTTTTTTTTTTTTTTTTAATCTGTGTGAAACTAATTGCTCTCTAATTCAGTGTTACAAGAACTGACTTTTTTTTTTTTATGGGATCAAAGTTATACAGCTTCATGTAATAGTGTGTTAGTATTAACTCCAGCCTTGACTTTAGATGCGTCCCACCATTAAATGTCTAACATGGTTTACAAATTCTAATTGGGTCCTCAGATGGAGAAACTTGTAAGGCTCTACAGAGCCTGCCTGGTAATTAGCTCTGCTCAACAGGATGTTAGCACAAACATCATTGCACGTTTTGACCATCAGGCAATATTAGAGATTTACTGTGGTAATGAATTTTCTTTAGTAAGCGGCTCAGAAAGTGAGTTGATGAAGATAAAATTTCTGTGACTACTGCTTTGGATCTTAAGGGAACTATAATGAAAGTGGTTGGAATGACTACTGGCTGGTCTGAGGATCTCAGACTATGTGTCAGGAGTGAAGTGACAGAACACAGTGCCTCTGAGCAGGAAGGTCTCTGAGGGTGGTTCCTTCAAAACCTCATCTCAAACATGCAAGTATTAGAAATCCCTGTCTAGCCATCTGTGTAGGACACTGGCAACCTAGGCTGTACAGAAGATGTCAAGCAGCATGGTTTGATGATTGCTGCAGAACAATTAACACACTTGTAACTGATGTGGTTAAGACTGTCTGCTGCATCCAGTGACTGGCTTCTGGAAACACATATAGCTTTTTGTCCACACTGCACATTGGCAATGAAGATGTGGGATGGTTCTTCAAGCTTCCATTGGTCTCTTGAAGATTGAAGATTTTGCTAGTTAGATTAGAGACCCTCTTCCTGCTAAGTCCTTTGGGGAGTTTCTGAACTTGTAGTCATGATTATTGGTAGTAGAGACACTGCAGTTAGGGATGAGGGCAAATCTATCATGCAGCAGTGACTCCCAGTGGTCTTGGAAGTTTTCGAGAAGGGGACAGTGGTTAAAGACCAATGGTAGCAAACTGTGGGTCCTGGGATGATTTTTTTCCAAATGCAGCCCATGTATGGCAGCTCCACTGTGAAAAGGGATGGAACTCCTAGGCTAGTCATAAATACCAACACCTGCATCCAGAGTATCACTTGGATCAGCAAAACATCAACTAGCCAACTGTAAGTCAGAAAGTGGTGAAAAAGGGCTGGAGCTCCATTAACACTGAGTTGCACCAGCAGAGGCACCCTGGCTTTTCTTCTTGCTTGGATTTTCTAGTTCTCTCTGCTCTCACAGTCTTGTTTCGAGGTTTTAATACACCCTGAACCTGTGCAATAAGTGATATTAATTTTGTTTTGACTGATGCCATCTAAAACCTAGGCATGAAGTCCAATAATAGCTCACATCCAAGCATCTAACTCACCCTGTGAGTCCTAGGTACCTGTCCTAACAGAGTTACCTGTGTGTTAGTGTTACTCTCCTATGCCAAATCCAGATGAAATCAGAAAATAGTATCAATCTGTCTGAAGCTAATAATAATAGTAAAATTACTGAAAATTACTTAAATAAGTAAAGTAACTGAGTGTTGGTGATGCTCTTTGCCATGGCTTGTGCTGGTGTCTTTAAAATGGCTGTGATGAGACATATTGAAGAAACATTTTCCCCATGGTAGATACAAGTAGTCTAGCCAAATGCAGAATGATACTGCTATCATGCGTGGTGACTGAGGCGAATGCTGAATTCTTGGTCAGGAAAAGCAACCCACACAGGATCAAGAAAGAGACTTTATATATTGAGGACCATCTGGTAGATGCTGTATCAGTGTTTTGAACTATGGTTCAGTCTTATACCACATTTTTGAGATGTAACATATGATTAGTAATTATTCAGGAGGGGAAATGTGAATACAGGCTGGTCTTACTTCATCAAATGCTTTCTTGACTATAATGAACTGTCACAGAGATTTTTGTACACGTGTAGATGTCCGCAGAGGTTTCTGAAACATTTCTGCCATTTGGTTCTAGCCTAATCAAGTGTGGAGACTGTGTGAAGTGAGTATGACTCCAGTTAGGGTGGCTTCCAGACCCAAAGTGTAGAATTGTTTTGTTGAAAACCGTTGGTGTGTGGTAGGCTTAGACAAACAGAATGGGACTGGTGCAGGTGGGTGACTGTCAGCACAGAATAGTTAGCTTTTTGGCCAAGCATCCAAGGTTTAACTGCATCCCCAGAAAGTGACGTTAAGGCTTCCTCTCCAAATGACCAGAAAAAAGGGATACATTTTTCTGGTCTGTGACAAGTTTGATTCTGGTTAATGGGCAATGGCAAAGTTCCACTCTCTGGATAGTTCTGTCATGTTTTGCCTTTTTTTTGGATATCTCCCTGTGAAATGAACAGGCATTAAAGGGGCATACTCAGATGCTCTGGAGTGCTTCCTACTAAAGATATGTTAATCTTGCAGCACTAGATTGTCTAATCTTCGGCTTTGTTTGTATTCTCTGTGGCACCCAGTCTTGGCCTGTCTTGTTCCAGGTTGCTTTGGAGTGAGTTTACACTGAAGCATCTGTGCAAAAGAGTGTGGCAGACAATTTCCTAATGTGTAGTGCCAGAGTTCTGGTAGGGCCAACAACTCTTGTTTGGATACCTAAAGACAGGACTTTAGGAAAAGCAAAGCCACCAAACACACAAAAGCAAAGCCATGAGACGGAGAAATTCAGACATTATTTATGCCAGCTGCTGGGTGCCAAAGGTCTAACTACTTAGAGCTGGCACAGGAATCCATAATCAGAAAAGGTTCAACCACAATGTGGAATGAAAATGGAAATAAAGCCAAAATGGAAGTTCTGAGATCATGTATAGAGATGGCTGGTGACATCCAGAGTACTCTGAAGATACAGAGCAGGAATGGCAGAACCAGACCAAATGGAGAAGTTCAGAGAAATTCTTGCATGGATGACATTCATGAACCAAAACACCTGTATGGAAGCAGCCTGTCAGAACAAAATGAGTACACTTTTTGGAAGATTATGAGTTTCAGCCAGAGCTGGACTGTGCATCATATTGCTACACCATTAAGTTGGAGACCTCAGAAGAGATTTATGGTGCTATCTAACCAGAGCCTTAGTTTTACTAACTACTCTGTCTTTTTAATGGTACTTAAGGGCTTTACTGCATCTGGGTATTTTTACTGTATTTAGACATGGTTTTAACAACTGAATTAGCTCTCATTATGCTGCCAGTTGCTGTCAACATGAAGAAAGAGAAGTTTTTTTTTTCCAGCACCATAACCTGGTAGACAAGTTTATATTTTTGTCTTGCAGTTTAAGATTTACTAGAGAACATTATGGTGAACACAACTTCTCCCTGTGTTTGTTGACATTCAGTTCATATGTGTCAACTAACCTCATTTATTAAGCTTAGACAAGCTAAAAAAATTCTAAAGAAGCAAACCTTTAGAAATTTGTTCAGCCTTGAATGACTCCCATAGAGATTGTGAGTTGGGAGGAGGGGACAAAGAGAAAGATAGAAAATACAGGCAGATCCAATCTGAAGTCAAAACTGTTGTTTCATGCTGAGAAACAATGACCAACTATTCTCTTCTAACATGTCTTTTAAAGTAGTTGAACTTGTTTGAAAAGTAATAATGTGGCCTACTTGACTTTTAAAGAGACTATGACTATGAAAGGCAGAGTAAAAACCCAGCTGCTCTTCCGCAGCTTCCATCTTCACACAGGAGTGATATACACTGCAGAAGGTTGATTCAACTTTTTTATGACCTATCAATGATTTCTTAGAAATCCTGAGGTTGTTTCTGAAGCAACAAATACATTTCATTAGGTGGCATGAGATGACATAATGGAGTATCTGTTGTGTTATTCTCCCTCTTATCCCATTCTCTCTTCTCAAAATACAGTTATTATTATGCAGCAATGGGTAGGGAAGTGAGTTGTGGAAGCCAAAAAGTCCGAGGGATATTATTTGGCATGATAGTATAATACTAAACTTTGCTAAAGTCAGGTGAGAAAAAGCAGGTGAGAAATTAGGGCAAGACATCCTAAATTTATCCTAAAAAATAATGTAAGGTTACTATTTATTATTAGTCACAGCTGATTATTTCAGAGATAGCTTTGGCTTTATTCAGTGGTAAATCTGCTGTCACCAACTATGTACTGTGGCCACTCTCCTTGCCAGTAGTTAGCTTTGGGCAGTGGATCAACTGAATACCTTAAATTCTCTCTTGAATCTTGGCATTATTATGGAAGAGTTCTGCAGCCAACTCATGGGTCCCTGGTATAGCTCCAGCAACTTAACAGATGGATCACTAGCAAGCCTCTTCTCAATTTCTCTATTAAATATTCATGGAGCCAGCATGTGCACAGGCCCAAGTGTGCCCCTGGAGGTGCCAGCAAGGGTCTCTGATCTGGGGAAGATGTCAAATTGGCTAGTGGAAGTCTGAGGGCAGAAATGTTTTCCACAAGGATCCATCCTTCAGTGCAGAACATGGAGTGACAGCCATATGTGCAACTGTGCTGGTGAATATGTCTGCAGTGCGTGCTTATACAAGCTATTAATAGGCCGGTGGCACACCAAATGTTAATGTGGGGAAACATGAAGTGAAAGACAATGAAGAAATGCCTTGGACTAAATTGAAGCATCAACCAAAAGAAAGTTTTCATGTTATCTTGCTGTGAAGGTGAGGAAGAAAAAAATGAAATTGCATTCTCCACTCTGCTTTAGAATTTACCATTCTTATTTTCCAAATGTGCTACTGAAAAAATTGCTAGATGCAAGTGCATTGAGCCCTGAGGATTGCTTCATGTTTTTAGATCCCAATCAGAGCTAGAATAGTTTTATTTGCTGTTGTTTAATACCATCAATTATTATCTAATACCAGCCAAATACGCTTCTGGAGTATCAGCGTCCATATATGCATTGAGTTATAATTTCGGGCAGTTTTATGAGTATTCTTTTAAGTTTGTCTGTGGTGGAAAGGAGGTTGCAGTTTTCTTACTTTGACAAATTTCTGTTTCCACTTCTTTACCAGAAAGAGTGTTTATCACTATGTCTCATTAAAAGTGTTGCAGAGAAGTAATTTGTGGTTGTTCTAACGGAGTGTACAGCACAGACTATGGAGAACTAAAAAAAATATCCTGGGAAAGAACATACTTGTTCCCTCTTGAAAGATTTGTGCCCAGTCCTTTGAAGTTACACAATGCTGTCAAGGTACTATATAACCAATATTCCTAATATAATCAACTTGAATAAAGTTAAAATATTTCACATGAACTCAATGCAAGCTTATCTTAAACATGATATTTCAGAAGGTATGTAATATGCATATGTCCTAATGATGAAACAAACATTTCTATGTTTGCCAGTATAAGTCAAAAGTAAAATAAGCATTAAAATTAAGGTGGGATAGCTGGAAAAGGCTGTTTTGGAGCCTTCTCTTTCCTTTTACTGAACAGTAAGACTCTTAATGCTTCTTAACTCAGGCTAGAAGACCTTCTTTCTTAGCCAGGAATTCAGGTAGCTGCCTAAGTTGTTTGCACCCAGCTGGGTTCGAAGCATGATTTCACACAGTTGCTGGATTAGCTACACTGGTAGAAAAAGACCTATGTTACAATACTGTCTGGTATTTCCCAAAAGATGCAACAGAGTATGTGTTTCCAAAGGGCACATTCCAAGCAAAATTGTGAGATATTTTAACTGTTACTCTGATACTTGTGACAAACTGAATTATATAGCATGATGCTTCTGTAAGGTGATGCAGTAAACTACACAGAGCAGCTAAACTACCATTAAATGTTATATCCTAGGTAGTCTGGTGGTCCTTGTAGCCCATGACTCTCTTCTCTCTCTGATAGATAGAGGTATTTCTGAAAAGATGCTACATAATTTTCAGGAAGAAGTCTTTCAGTCAGGCCAAAACTGACACAAACTAATTATTTTATAAAGCATGAGTAAAGTTCTTTATGACAACTGAATTTCATGTAGAAAAGGGATAACAGAGAATATCACCCAAAGGTGTCCGAATAATCTCAGGATATGAAATTAGACTTTTGTAAATGAACGTGTTTGACAAAGTAGAAATCTATTTACTTTTAAACCAAGACTATTTCTGCTGTGTTTACAAGCAGCCGGATGGGACAAAGGGAAATAGGAAAGTACCTTATAAGGCAAATGTTGTTCTTTTTCCTTCAATAGAATCACCATGACTGATTATTCATACTTCCATGAAATTCCTTGGTAGAGAGAAACAGTGAATAAAACCTGATGTAAAGTATAGCCAGACTACTGACATTCATGTT
The DNA here is from genome assembly GCA_013399695.1 of Formicarius rufipectus. NCBI lineage: Eukaryota > Metazoa > Chordata > Aves > Passeriformes > Formicariidae > Formicarius > Formicarius rufipectus. The sequence continues at coordinate 31,635 of VXAU01000575.1, read as the reverse complement.
CAAGCCAAGACGGGATAAATGGATTCAAAGCTTCTCAGTATTTATAAGTGATTTCACTTGCTGGAGTATATAACTATTTGGTATATTTGACCCACTGTGTTCAAGATGAACTGCTTTTATTGCTGATCCTGTAATCATGGTCACTTCACTTAATTATTTATATTTCACCATGTCAGAAAAAACAAGTAATAGTTCCAGCCTGCATGTTGATTCTTTCAAGTATTAAATCATAAAAGCATAGATTACTGATTACTGATTAACTGTCTGAACATCTTCTGTCAGGATATCTCCTCTAACAGTACAAAGAATGTATTAATCAAGAACATAGTGTCATATGCTTTTGTAGAGTAATTTAGAAATTATACTCTTCCTTGTATACTAGCAATTGAAAAATCTTTTCAGAAATGTTGGGCACCTCATTTTAAACTTTTTAGAGTGCAATTTTGTTTAGCTCTTGGAATCTATGGATCATTTATTACACAAATGGAATAGGTCACTTCTTTGTGAAAATTTATCCAGTAAGTGAAAATTTCTTTTTGTTCTGGAATATATATTTGCTTGCTGGGCTTTTAATGATTTATTTATTTTTCTTAAAAAAGATACTTTTAGCAATTGCTATCAATAGCCTTCAGTGTAGCAAAACTTCAGTTAAAGCTAAGAAGGAAACAATAATAAAATAAATAATAGAACATTAAAAAACCTGAAACATGTCATTTAGTAATCATGAAGTGTCTATTTTTTGATCCCTGTTACAAATAAAAATCAAACATTCCAAAGTTAAAAGTGTAACTGAAGAGTTCTCTTTTTGTAGATATTAAAAAAAAGAAGAAGAAAAAAGAAAAAAAGGTTGAGTTCTTAAAAAAACTATCAACATTTTTTCCATGTAAAAAGTGTAGAAGACCTGATCTGTTCTTGGGAACAACTTTTGCTTTTGGCAATCTGTTTTCAATAGGAAGCAAGCTATGAAAAACAGAATTTTTAGTTTCTGTAGTATTTTATTAGTATTTATTTCACAGTTGTTCTGTTTGTTGGATAAGTGAGAAATGAAAGTCACAAACATGAGTGTTAATTCTAGTAAGTTAAAATAATCACCTAAAAGTTCTCATTTCCACTTTGATGCCAAAATAGCCTATCTTATGGTATTTTGGCAGATCTCTTTAAAACTCTCTGCTAAATCAGGATGGTAATAAAAAAATAGGTGAAAACATAGATTGGAAGAAAAAAATATTTTAAAATATCTGAGAAGGTTTGAATTACCTTTTTATGCTCATCAGTGTTTATGGTTAGTTCTTCAGCACAGTGAAATTGGTTCAGTCACATTGTGTCATATTCCCTGACTAGTGGCTTGGTGCTACCATAGCACTTTTTGGTCTGTCTACAGAAGACAACATAAGCACACACACAGAGCTATGTAAGACAGGAATGGAGGATGGAAATAATGCAACAGTAAGAATGAAATGCGCTTACACATTGCATCAAAATAGCTTGTTATCATCTGTTCTTCCTGATGGAAGTCACTCACATATATTACAGTCAACCTTAGGGATACAGGGGAATTGTGTGGTTAGTGTATTCTGCAGTGCATCCTGTTGGATCCCATTCCTCTCACCATTCAGCTGTGTGGCCAGGACTATACCATGTTAGGCTCTTAGGTCCACCAAACTCAGGTTTCATTCTCAAAGGAAACAATGATACAGTGAAGCAGAATACAGTGTAATTAGGTCTCATTCCAGCAGGGATCCTGGCTGGAGAACTCACTTGGGCTTGTGCATCTGAGAAACATTCCCAGGTCCCTGACCTACAGATGACAATGGTCATAAAAGAGCCATCTAGATTCTTAATGAAACTCTTAAATTACTTTTAAGAGAACCACTTAAAATTTGAGTCAAGAAGCAACACATATGTCCAAGCACAAAAGGAGTACTATAGAATTTCTTTTCTGCATTCATTTATGCCCTGCAAAATTGTTTTCTGCACTGCCATGATATAGTTCCTTCTATTATTCTCTCAAAGGAATTATAGTATCATATTTTTTCCCCTTTGGTGTGTTTGGCTTCCTGCTTTAATCTAATTCTCACAGCTCAGGGGAATCATCAGACCTGGCTGAGATTTGTATCTTTTCAGAGAGCTCATCAATAGTTTACATAAATCTGTGGCAGGGCCAGGGTTCACACAGCTGGAGAGGTACTCGGCAAGAGTCCCCAGTTAAGTGGAAAAAGCCTTATTGAGAATCTCAACTTTGTTTAAAGAGGTTTTTTTCTCCTGAAGAAGCCAAAAAACCCACAAAAGCAATGTGTGCAGGTTTGCTGGCAGCTGGTGCGCTGTGACTGATGATGCTTGTGTTAATTATGGTCTCACTATTACCATGTGATCCACCCATCTGCTTTTTGAAGCCAGCTGTTTTCCTTTATCTTCCTGTTGAACTACCAGTTATTCAGGGCAGTGACCATCTTTATGTGGTGAGCAAAGAGAGAAGCAAGCGAAGTGAAACTGATGAGGAGGTAGCACTGTCATGACTCAAATAATCAAATTAAAATGCTAGTAAAACACAGGTTTAGCCACATTTTCTTTTCCAGCTTTTATGTCTTTAAAATTAATTAGGACTAGAAAAAGAATTATTGAGAATAAATTTTTGAGTTCTGTCCTTGCTGGAATTCAAAAAATGCCCTTAACCATTGTCAGATGTCTAATACCACCAGTTTCAAGAAAAATATATTTTCTATGCAATTAATACAAATGTGCTTTATGATATTAACTTATCTCTTGCTTATTTACAATTGATTTCTTAAGTTGTGCAGTATTCTTGCTACCCTTTATTGAATAAGCCCTACCATTTGGCCTAGAAAAGCCATACCTTTTAGCCTTTATGTTCAGATGAAAACACTGTCATTCATGTGGAGAGCAGCCATTCTCTGGGCAGTCAGGCACACAAACAAACAAATCATATTCCCGCAAAATGATGGAAAAGGCACAGGAACACAGTTAAAACAAAGAACTGTTCAGAATTGTTGTTTGCAGTGTTTGTCCAGTTCTTGACCAAACAGCCATATATATACACACTTGAAACATAATGGCATAAAAAAAGCTGTTAGTATGATCCCAGAATTCCTGTTGGGGCCTTTGGCAAATGTGATCTTGTTCTCTCCCTCAGAAGAACACCCTCCCCTTCCATCCTGGCATTATCTGATTCCTGCTTCCATGTATTACTTTCTTCATCTCAAAAATAAAATAAAATTTAAAAAAATCAGTCAATTACATTTTTCAAAGATCTTACGCATGTATAAAGAAAAGGTTATACAGTTTTTAAAATTAACTTAATGTTGCCTGTGGAAATTTCATCATTATTATTATTGTTCGAGTATCTTTATTTCACTGATCTTCGTGAACTACACTGCAGACCCTACTTTTTCCTTGAATATCCTTTGATTGAATGGGTTAAAACAGAGTAGAATATGAAGAGGAATAATATTAGAGACTGGGAATTTCTGCAGGATGGACTTGTTCACATTGCACAAACATTTAGGCCTTTCCTTTTATTACATGTTCAAAGAACTAAGTGAAACTAGTCTGAACATATAAAATGCATTAACATAGAGGCATTTCAGAAACAAAATTTTACAGTTATCAAGGTATTTTGTCATTGACAAGTATCAGAGAAACTTGAGGTTTCCCATACTTCTCTTGAAATTTCATGGCAATATTCACAAATCTGACTAAAATGCTGTAATTCTTGGTTGACTCCCTGCTTTCTGGCTTTTGTGAGTAGTCTTGGCTAGCAAAATAGCTTTTGTAATTGGAAAGACCTTGAGTGCACACTTTAAACCAGAATTTTGGAAATATAGAACATTTAAAATAGAGGAAAATGTAAATAATATCCTGTAAACTTTCATAATTTTTGAAAATGCATGAAAAAATATCTGTTAGTCTGATATTCCTATATAATTTGCCTGAGCTACAATTTATTTTCCAGCACAAGAAAAATCTTGTGTCTCTGATGTACTGCAGTCTGAATTTAAAACTGAAATGGAAAAAGTATGAATCAAATCATTCTCAAGGGAAAACTAGAGTCCCTCATTTGAAGATTTGGCTCTAACTTACTGCATTTGAGTGGGTATTGGAGGGATTTATGAAGAGTGAGTGACTCCCTTTTCAGCAGTGGGTTACAAATAACTTCAACATGGAAACTGAGGTAAAGGTGAAGATTCTTCCTATCCTAATGTATCTAGCAGGAACTCTGGCACTTCCTTGTAGCCCAAATTCTGATCTTAAACTTTACTCTCAATTTTTCCAAATCTTGATTTTTCATAATCTGTACAAGTGGAATAGAGCTTTTTCTTGTGGTTTTATTGCTCATGTGTTTTCTTAAAAGCTTTGACCTCTTGTTCATGAGAAACGTCACTAACTGATAGGCAATTTGTTCTTGAGTAAATAGAACAATTCTTAGAAGAGATCCCATTAGCTGCCGCTTGTCTTAAAATTTTCAGTCTCCATGTTAATTCTTCCTGGATACAAATATTACTTTGAAAAGGCTGGACTGCTCTGTCTGTATCTAACATCTAAAGAAAAATGGACCCTTTATATGTATATCAAAGCAATTAACCTTCTTATCATGTGCTCAGGAGTATGCAAAGTGAAGCAGCACTATAGTGACATCATTGTCAGGTCACCCTACAGGAATAATGAAATCATATAGAGAGGTGTGCCCTGAGGCATACTCTGTTGCCATAATTAGGTTGAAGACTCCCTTGGAAATGATGCCTTGTTGCAAGAGCATTTGCAGGAACTAATTGTGGTACGTTTTTGCATCAGTATTGGTGTACCGCATCATTTATGATCTGAAAATAGCTGTAATTGTGTGTGTGATTGAGTCATTTCCTGAATTTAGTATTCGAAGCAGAGTACATATTAAATGACTAACACACTCTTGACTTTGTCATTTTTTTATCTCTGACTGGATTCTTTAAAAGATCTCTTTGTGCTTTTGCATTTTTAAACCAAATTAGATTTGGTGTATTTTAGTGCTGCTGAGACTGACAGGTTAGCAATAATTGCTGTTCCCAGACAGAGTGCACGCAGGTGCTGCAAGTTATTCCTTCCATCTTGCAATTCTGCCAGTGCATTTCTGATCAGTACCACCTCTGTTGTGCCAGGGACAACAGGTTTATTTTGAACACTAGGTGAAGTGAATTTTTGAAATGGACTAATGGTCAGTAGGGGATGAAGCTGAGGTCATCACTCCTGTTTCATTTGCAGCTCAAGTTGGAAACAAATGTACTCTCCTCAGGTACTTCCACTTTGCTATAGCAGTCTGTATCTCAGGAGGTCCTGATTCCTCTGAATTTTAGCCTGTGGTCACCTCCTACTTGTAGGAGCACTTTCTTTTCATTGTGAGGCTTCATTTTCATCTTTTTAACTGGCAAATCATCCAGAGAGGATGAAATGACAGTTGCTTGCAGTCTTGTGAAAGCAAAATAAACAACTGGCACTGGTTTTTAAAATAGTGCTAAAGATCTAAAATCCTGCTGCCACTCAGAGGGTGCAGCGTATTAATTATGAATCGTCAATATTTTTNCACACCCCCACACCCTACAGTACTCGCATTCATATCAAACCCTTTTATTTAATTTATTTGGACCGCTTTTCTATCCTGTACCAGTTAATCGCCAGCCCTATTTCAACTCAGAATCTGAATGTTATTTACCATCTGTCTCCAAGGGATGCACTTGCCAAGTCCCTTAATTTGCTGTAATTGGCAGGTTTTCAGTGTACATAATTTATAATAAAAAAAAAAAAATCTGCAATCCTGAAGAAAAAGAAGATTAATTAAACCATTTCTTCTGGGCCCCTAGAAGTGTTCCAAAAGGATGGCTTCAAGGCCGCAAGGTCTTCTCTGTGTATGTGCTGTCACAGCTGATCACATTAAAAATGTATGTTGGGTTGGTCCCTTGTGCCTCTGCATTGGTCAGAAGGATGTCACTGGCACCTGGGTAACATCACACACAAACAGTGAATTAAATATCTTGCATTTGCATTTGTGGCTTTTGTTCACACATTAGAAACTCCAAGGCTGCAGTATAATTTATGGATACCTCCATGTAGGCAATTCTGCAGCTGATATGATAGGAAATGCTATGGGAAAAAAAAAAAAAAATCAACCCCCCCAAGCAGATGTACAGAATACTAAATAGAGGTACTGAAAGACCACAAATGGACTGAAAGACATTGCACATGTGGTTTGTAATCATGATTTATACCTTACTTTCTCGTAGCTTCCTGCTCCTGGCAGCACCTGGTTAATTAGCGTGCAATGCAGTGATGCAATGACCTATGTAGGCAGCTGTTGGTCTGGGGAATGTCAGCAGTTCTCCTGAGTTACCCTTTTGAGGATGCAGCTGACTACAATGTCTCTTCTTCTGCAGTTCTCCCACTGCCCTTTCAAGATAGTGACAGAGGAAAGGTTGATGGAGAAAGGGATGAGGATGATTCATTGTATTTGCCCTGGAAAAAGAAAGGAGCAGATTAATATGCTGACTTTACCATATTTATGATGATTTCCATGAGATATGTGAGACCTTCACCAGCCTCAAAAGTTGCTGATAAATGACCACACAACTGTCTTTTGTGTCAGTCACTGTGTATTTATATAAGCCATCCAAGAAAAGCATGAATTATCTAAACTGTGTGAAAACAAAGCTGGATACGTCTGTTCCTCTCCGTGTTCCATTGCAATTTGGCATGTACCATTACAAAGTCAAATAAGATCCTTTTTTTTCTTGTGTTGCTCATTTTCCAGTGGGTCTAACTGCCCATTTTTCAAACTTGGGTACCCATGTTTGCTAAAGATAACTCTACAAAAGTAGAATCAAAATGTAGGTGATGTTGAGATGAACTTTTAGTTCTCTCTTGTCTATTGACTTTGTGAAATTTTAGTCTTCCTTTCTTCAGAGAAAACATATTTTCCAATGTCATGAGAGGATTATTTCTTACAGGATTTCAAATTAAAATACTTAGGCTCTGGAACTGGACATAACCTGTATTGATAATGATGTTTTAGGAAGTCATTCTGGAGGAAGGAGGGATGAATTCAGTGATTGTAGTGTATACCAGATTAGCTAATGTCAGTTGTTTGAAATCCACTTTTTAGATTACAGAAGAACACATTTTAGGTTTCCTTTCTCAGTAAAATTCTGGAAAATTCCCTTCCAGAGCAGAACTAGTTTCTGTGGAAATTAATAGTTTTCCAGTAAAACAGAAACATATTCAGTTGACTACAGCAGTAGACATAATATAAATTCCTAGGTGCATTAGATCATAGAGACACAGCAATACAGTAAAATGCAGCAAGCCTGAACAAATCTACAACCTGAACTGCTTCCTTCAGAATGGGGAGAATGAAACCTGCTATGACTGGCAAAAAAATTGAGACCGGTATCACACTGTGAGACATTAGAGATCTTGGGAAGTATTATGAATAGACAGATCATCAGTTCTCCAGACCTATGTTGAGGTCTGCTATGAGACTCAACCTTGTAAGACTTCTGTAATGTCATGGAGTTTTATCCCTTCCCTTAGTTGAAAGGCATCATTAAACATAATATTTTCCTTATCATGTTAAGATCTGGAAAATAATGTGGGCTGTGACTGATAGTTTCCCTGTTCTGCTGTAAAAATGGCACAAGCTACTCAAGTGCATTAGGATATTCTAAATTGTACTACTGTTCTCCAACTGAAACACACTAATTCAAAGCCAAACTCGTTAATAATTGTCTTACATCAGGGATGTCATGCTTTCTCCAAAGAATATTTTATGTATGTATTGGGGTGTCTATTGCCTGCCGTATTCCCAGTGTAGAATTGAAAACTTCACAGTGCCTTCCAGCACCTATACAAGATTTGGGCAACTGAATTGCTAAACAGGTACAGGAAATATACAAGGGAAGGGACATATTCCCTTTTGCCTCTTTGTGGACTAATTATGCCAGCAGTTAATGAATATTCTTATACAATATTCAAGTCACAATGATGTATGGTCCAAAAAGAAAAGCTAAGCTTCAAAACATTGGCATATGAAATCAGAAATTATCATCTAGGCTTTTTTTCCCTAGATGTTCTATGCAATCCTGTGTATTATGGATCATATTTTAAGGCAAAGTACTAAAAATACTGATGCCATGATGATCTGATTATTTTCGTCTTTTCATAGCCAGTAGTCTCAGTGATTTAAGTTCTTGCAAATGCATTGCAAGCTCATTTGTTTTCACAGGTTGTCTTGTAAGGATATCGGAATAAGCTCCAGTTTTCCTGTCATTTCTGGTAAGATGCATAGAATTTGTTCTGCTCTAGGTAATTTCTCTGAGTGTCTGAATCATTGACTGCTCAGTGCATTTTGACAGCTGTGAGAGAAGAATAGGACCACAGTTATTTCTCCCAAACTATTATAAGCATGAATGAGACAGATGGTTATTTACATAAACCTTGCACCTTAGGAGACACTGTCCCATACATTTTATGGCAGTTCTAGATTAAGTTTTCTTCTTGACTGATGACAAAGTCCATATCACAAATCTGTTATGAGACTGAGAGCACCTGAGGCTAGGGTATTTCTGGGAATTTTATTCCAAGACCCAGAACCATTCTATGTCTAAGTATCTATCTCCTTGTCTATCTAACTACCTATCTAATCTCACCAATCTATTGCTGCCACTTTCAAACAGCATCTCACTTCTCATTAAGATAATTTGTATCTAGCCTTTCTTACAAGTCTGGAAGAGTGTGATTTTTCATGGATCTAACAAATGATTTGGGGTTTTCTGGAATTAGCAAGACATTGGTCTTAACAAACTATATTTCAAAGCACAGTTGTTAACTTTGATAAACATGTCACATATTCTTGTACATATATATATATATCACCTAAATAAGGTACTTTGGGTTTTAGACATATTCAGAAGACACAGATACAATGTAGAAAACCATATTGTCTTTTTAAAGGCAGGAAGGACTTCAACTTTCCAGTGCCTCTGCCCTGTCCTGTGAAGAGCAGCCATTTTAACGTGGGGTGTGTTTAAGAAAGGCCTTTTGCTGATGTTTTCCTTTTCTTGCTTTGTTTGTTTCTTTGTTTGTTTGTTGTTTTGTTTTGTTTTCAGTTTAAGTTTTTTTTTAATTTGATAATTTTTAAATATTTCACCAAAACTTAGAAAAACTCTTGGATTTTCCCAACATGTCTTTAATAAAAAATGCCTAGAATTAAAAAAAAAAAAATCATTCAGAGATAATCAGTAATAGAGAGAAGAATACAGATTTATAGACATTACCTATGTAAAGGCTACAGAGTTCAGCTAAAACCTACTTCCTTTTCAAGAGTGTATCAAGCTGACCTAAAATGTCTTTAGTTACTCAAATTAAAA
>VXAU01000575.1:0-22182 GCA_013399695.1 Formicarius rufipectus | reverse complement strand
AAAAAAAGAGGAGGCAGTAAGGGTTACAGCCATATTCCTATCTTTCTACATTTCTACATGTATTTCTACACGAACACAGAATGTTCATCATGCTCTCTCTCAGGAGGACTCATATATAAAAATTTTCTCTGGTAGCCAGGTTGTCTCATCCAAATAAGTTCTACTGAAAATCTGACTTGCTGAGATCTTTAAAACTCTCATCATTACTGAGTTTCTCTAAGGGAAGCTGAGTCCTCTGGGAAATCTGGTCTTTGACGTAGGCATGGTGACATTTGTACACACGTCAGTCTATGGGTAAGATTTCAGTGCTCGGTGTTTTCAGAGCAATGGTTCTCCTCTAACCCTGGACAATTTGTCCTCCGCACTATAGTACTTTTATTTTGTTAATTAATTCATGAAGCTCTTAGTGACTATTCCGAAGAATGTCTGCAAGGTCATGGGAGTCTTTGCTGATTCAGGAAAGACACGTTTCATTCCAAGAGGCTGCTTTTATTTTGTTTTTGTTTTCCAGCACGTATGCATGGAATGCTGTTGTGGTTATTTCAGTGTTTACAAGATATTTCCTTCAGTGATAGTTTCATTTCTGCCAAAAGAAAAGTTAAAAAAAATCCATTAATGAGCTGACAGTGCTTTTAATACTGCTTCAAAAGGAAAGGGGATTCTTGTGTGCCAAACAAATGTTTGGAGCAGTCTCAGACAGCAACATTTGTTCTGCAAGGGAATGAGCCACAATAGGACACTTCAGCTGCTGAACATCTAAAAGTACTCAGATGATTTAGTGTTCAGAAGGCCAGTCCATTTCCAAGATAAGTAGCCTTTCAGCTATTGTGGTGAAAGGCTGTGCTCTACCTAATGCAAACAGAGGGAAAATCTCCCAGCTCAAGGTTTAGGACTCCCTGCAGGAAAAAGTTACAGTGCTTTTGGCAGAGGTGTGAAATTGGGAGTATTACATGTCTTGGCTCATCAAGAAGGGGGATGCTCTTGACAGCATAGAAGCACATTCTTGATGTTTGTCAAATTTTCTGACACATTTTCATCTATTTTGAGACAGTGACAAAAATGTTGCAAGCATTTTTGTAAAATGTTAGGCTCATTTTCTGACCAGAATCTTATAAGAAAATGACAACAAAAATTGAAAAGTGGGATTTCTTGCTTTCACAGGTGCTATGCTATCTGAAATCATGACCAAAAGAATGAGTATGAGCCAGGAAATAAAAACTGCATTTCAACAGAAAACTTCTAAAACATTTATCCTCTTTCATTCTTAATTGTTCCTCTCTTTTTCAAGAAAGTTTCACCAAACATGGAATTCTGCATTGTGTTTTGAAGATTATTCAAGGACACAGTTGTTCTTACCTGATTTTCACAAGCTTTGGCTAGCAGTCAGGCAATGTAGTTCCCTTAAGACCTGACCACTTGAAGTTGCTCGTACATTGGTTTAGTTCATGTACTAAAGGTAAAAGGTAAAATTTTACCTTTTAGATAATTTGCCTTTTTGTTGCAAGAGGTCTTAGCAATGAGAACCACTAACTTGGAATTAAGCTGATGTTCCCAACAAGTACAGGTAGCAAACTACACTTAGAGCATGATCAGGAGGGAATTATTCTGCAGACTGCAGTGGAAGTTCTTGTACAGTTCCACCTGGGAGAAGAGCTGTAAAATGGTCCTGTGCACTCAGGACAGGTTTGCTACTACATCAGGACGAAAAATGTGAATATTCTTACTGATAATAAAGCAAGTTGTTTTTGATTTACTCCACAGATCATTCTTTGGACCCATATCTCATCGAGTGTTAATTGATGTAGCTCTGAATTTAATTAAAGTTTGGAAGCTCTCACTGCCTGAGAATCTGTCCTGTAGATTGCTTTTGGAATAAGCATATAAGCTTGATCTATTCACAATTGCAATTTATGCTTTAACTGAGGGTAAATGATGGCTATTTGGTGATTGATACCCTGTTCTCATGCCAAGTCAACTTAAAATGTGCTAACTTAATGTATCACTAATCAGCAGTTACTATGCAACTGTAATTATAAGAAAAAAACCACATAATTTTGACCTTTGAGCTATCATGTGGGTAGGCCATCCCTTAAAGTTTACCTCTAATTTTCTACAAAGCTATCACTTCCTTTTCTGCAAAAGGAAAACTACAGGGAAGTGGAGGCTGAAGTTTTGAAGGTGATTTATGAAGATGAGGCTGAGGAGGGACACTTTCAGAAGGATCAAAGGCAGCAGCAAGGCAATTCTTGTTAGACAAAAAGATTAATTTCTAATTACGAAATTATCACAGTGCAGGGGGGTGTGTGTGCATATGTGCATGTGTGTGTGTAAAGGGTAGTGGTGTGTGAATTGTCAAGCAAGGTGCAGACAGGCTAATTAAAAATATAGCAAGTTTTAAGTCCCAGAGGCCCTTGTAGGAAAATGCTATGAGCGCAGTCAGTGTTCTTATCAACTCTGTCTCTTTTGGAAAAGACAAGGAGTTGGGCCACTTTAAACTTCTGTGGAGTCCCACTCTGACCACTGGTCACAATGGCATGATTCACTGTGCAGTAGAAGAACTTTCAGTAGGTCTTTCTAGGGGGATGCAGTGGGTTCCTTATTGTGCAGCACTGCATTTTGAGAGTCACTAAGATCAAAATTAATGCCTTAGATGTGCTGTGTTTTGGGGACAAAAATATACTGTACACGTATTCTCATTTCAGATAACAGGAGAGCTCCTCCAAGAATACAAAAGCTGTTTGCTTCAGTTCAGAAAGGCAGTAAAGAGGTGAGATTACCAGCAGTTGGTTCCATGTCTGTCTATTTCCAAAGGCAAGGAAATTACAATTTTTTTCAAATTCCCTCAGGCAGTAGTAACCAAGCCAAGTTGGCTCTAGCCAGCTCTTGTTTGTAAAATGTAATTCTGTGGTAATGAGCTGGTGACAACTTGAAGAAAAAAGTCTAAACATCCTGAAAACTATTCCAAACATGACTAAATATGAGAAGGAAACTTCTAATAATCACTTCATGGGGAAAAAAGGTCTATGTACAAATGCAAACATAATTTATTTTCTAGATAAGAATATATATATTATGATTCTCTTCCTTTCTTTTCCTCTCTGCATATATTTGTGGGTAAGTATATAGCTCTATACCTGTTATCTGTCTTTCCAAATGACCTATATTTCATGCAGGAGCTGGCAGTTTTGTCATTGTTGGAAAAAGTAAAAATCAAAGTCTTAGCCAACACCTGATGTGACCACAGGAGATGCTAGCGGATTAAAACTGTGTGATGATGTATCTGCCCGGAGATTTTTATGCTATTTTTATGCTTGTTTTGATTTCACACTTTATGAGACTTGCACTAGGCAACAATGTAGCAAAAATGATCAAATATTATAGAAGAATGTTGTACTATTTATTTTAACAAATAATGAAGTAATCAATATACTGCATGTTAGTGGAAACAAGCCATTGTTTTCTCTCTGAGAGAATCCACTGTATTCCAAAGCTATTTAACACCCTGTTCTGAGGCTTTCCTGTATCCACGTCATTCTTGTCCACCTAAGCCAGTGTAAATTTTTTATACTCTTGATATGTTAAAATAAAATATCTAAGAGGAAAGGAATTTTATTTCAATCTAATCCACTGTGAAGAGCTGCAGCAACAATAGAGAAGCTATCATAGTGCAAATATATAATTTTTTAGGATGTGAACACTAGTTTTTGGACCTCAAGATCACAGCATGCAGAACCATGCAGCCTGGTTCTATTTCCCAATCAACTCTACTTGGAGTGAGTGTAATTTCTGTCAAAACTGTGTTTGTTTGTTTTTCTTTGTATTTTGTTTTGTGTGTGGGTTTTGTTTGTTTGTTTGTTTGTGGGGGCTGTTGTTATTGTTGTTTGTTTTATAATCTCCTGAGCAGTGAAAAAAGGTTTCCATAAAACTAAGAGTTAGTCTCAAAAAATTTCAGACCAGTGCTTGACTTCAGAGACAGTTTGCCAGGAGTCACTGCTGTCTGTGTGTGAGTGAAACTGCTTGCATGAGCTGTCTAGTGCAAAGAAGGTCAGGCTATAAGATAACTTCCCAGGGGTTGAATCTTAAGTGTTACCTGTTAGTGGATAAGCAGGGCATTAACACTCACATCCTCCTATTCCAGCAATACTCACAGGCAAGTGTGCTTATAATGAAAACCTGAGTACTCATCTGAGGCACCCAAATAGCATGTTATTAATGATCACATTTTAAGGGAGTTCTCGCATTATTAAGGAAGCATGTGACGACTCATTAAACAGAAATTCAGGCTTCCTGCTGCTTTCTACAGCTTTTCTAGTGCCCATGTTTAAGACTTAGGAGTTTCTCTAGAGTAATGGAGGGAGGTGGGGGGGGTTGGGTGGGGCCGGGAAGGACATATTTGCTACAGAGTACACCGGCAACCTATTCCTTTTGCCATAAACAACTTTTTTTTCCTCTGTGAGAACTATGCTAGATGACTCTGATAACCATTCAGCAAGACTGAGCTGGATTTCTAGCATGATAATTACTTCTTTGGTGGTTTGCAGCAAAAGGAATGCAATGTGGCGTGTGGCTATTCAGTGTCTTTAATATACCACTATCTTCTCACCAAATATAGCTTTGAAAGGTTTTTATGGTGTCTGAGAGAGCAGAAATACAGCTGGATGTTCTCAGACTTAGAAAAACAAGAGCAACAAACAAACTGTAGGAAAAATGAAGACTCTATTGTAAGAATCTTCGTAGCAGAGACTGAGTTGGCTTTTATGGTCACTGCAATATTAAAAGAATAATAATTTCAAGCATTTAATGATCTGGCATCCCAGTCCTATCATCTTCTCTATGGTAGCCAACAGTAAACTCATTAAGAGCCTCTCCTTGACATTCTGAAATTACCAATTAACACCTAGAGTGATATTATTTTTTACAGCACTGTATTACAAATCTACTTAAATTCCAAATACATGTGCCCCCTCTATTTGTAAGCACATGGATTACGGGAGCTTTACCAGGCTGTGCGAATGTGTTTTGCTTTGTTGCGTTGCAGCAATGGAGCCCACTCTTTGCAAGGCTGGTATAACAAATTTTCATGGTGGCTGTCTGACTGGAGAGATGAAGTATGATGAGCAGATATTACTGCTGATGAATGTGTGTGCTCAGCATAGTTGCCCTCTAAAATCTACTGATTGGTTTTATAGTTTAAAATCCAGTACGGCATGAGGTGTTTCTCCTTACATTGCTTCATCTTACTCAGGAGATGAAGAGCCTTTTACTCTAGTTGGTAAACTAAGCCTCACAGACTCAGTATTAATGCACATCATGCAGCAAAGTTGGAGGGAACTGCTTGGGGACAGCTAGGGAGTCAGCAGCAGGACTGAAAACACTCAGGGAGCCCTCTGAGGTAATTGCTATTATCAATTAGACCACCAAACTACCCTAAGTGCTTGCTTAAGTGCTCAGCTGCTGTTGAACCCTGAACTTTCAAGGATAGGAGGACAGCAGACAAATGCTGAGGAGTCCAAAAGCAGACATCCATTTTTTCATTAGAGGGGAAGTAGCAGTCAAAGGGTTAATAGTATCTGCTGGAAGACCAGCAGCAGTTGAATGCTCACTGCCTCAACCCTGGGCCCTTTCTCTGAGGGATTTCAAGAAAAAAAGGCCAGGACTCTTTGAGGGAAGCCAAAAAGTACAAACACAGAGGTTTCTTTTGCCAGTGTAGCAAAACCAACTGTATATTTGTTTACGTTATTTGGGGAACTTTTATTCAACTGTTTTGAACTCTCTTGATCGTGCTACTGAGTGTTCAGTGCTAACAACTGGAATGCTGGTGGTGGCCACTGCAGCTGGGTAGTGCCATAATGCTGCCAGACATGACAAGGAATCCTGCAAGCCTCTGTGAACAGTCCTGGCTTTTACTGCTTGTAGTGATGTTTCATTTATAAAGAAAAATATTTTTTCCCTCTCCTCCATTCTTTGAAATAAGATTTACTCAAAGCCCCTCCAAGAGGGTCTCTGTTGAGAAGGAACTGGACAAATCTAAACCCTTAAATTTGGGAAGGCATAGGCATGTGATGTTAATGGCACCACTTGCTGTGCATTGAATTAATCACGTATGTATGTCTTGCAGAGCCAAGACTATGATGAACTGTCAGACAGTATAAAGCAGAAAAAGGGCTGATTTTATAGTTGCTGTGGGTGCCTGATATCAGCTTCTCTGGAAACATTCAAGGATATTTTTGGTTCAGGATTAAGAAGTCACCAGATAAATTATTAACCAACTGAATCCTACTTATTTTATGTATATGAGCAAACTCCACTATTGAAACAATATTCTGCACTCAGGGCTGTCAGTGGATATTCACACATTGTTCTTAATGTGTCGCTTCTTTCCTAAAGCGATATCAGTTTAGATGTTTTAAACATGAACCTGATTTTACATCTTCATTTGCAGCCTTTTTCCCCCAATATTGACATGATGTGAATTTTTTTTCCACAACGAAGCTACAACCTGGATTCTCTCTCTTTGCCTATGGTATTGTACAAACTGTGTCATTATACTGCTCTAAAAATGTTAATAAAGGTGGTGTTAATAAAGGTTTTAATAGGGTTTGAGCCTGTGCAGATTGCCTGCAACAGATTAAATGCTACCACAGAGTTGTCTCATGAAACATTTTTGGGAGTCTGGCTCAGATTATCCAAAGGGTTGTTAATTTTAAATTTGTTTGTTTTAAAAAGAAGGAAATGCAAACACAGAGGAGACAGTGCCTTAAATAGATAAGAATGCCAGGTTATTCTTATTTAAGAAAAACTTCTGTATCCTCATCTCCACCTCCAGCTAGATCTCTGTGCAGAAAATTGCCAGGACGTTTCGAGATTATTGAAATCTTTGCTAAAACTGCCCCCCACCCCCTCCAGCTCCTGAATGTCTTTTGATAGTCCTCTGCAGCTTCCTAACTATGGCTATGAAAAAAACATAATGAAGCAAAAGAATTCTTCTGAATGCTCCTGAATGACCTACTGTGCTGCACTAGGGAAGGACTGCCTGATTTTATCATGCAAGGCTTTCCTTGCTCTTATCTTAGAACATGTAATGTGTCTTTTTTCCACCTACATATTGTTATGGTGATCCTTGGTTTCCTCCCCCCTTTTCCTCCCTTCCCTCCCCCTCCCCAGTGGCCGTAAAGTCAAAGGGAGAAGGAACTTTTAAGAAGTGGTGTAATTATTAACGAATTTTAATCTTGGGAAGGAGAGCAACCAAAGTATTTCCTGTTTCCTATAATTAAGGACTCAAGACTCAGTTCTGCCACACACACATGAATGCATTGTTTATTTTTAATGTACTCTCCATGGAATATAATCTGCTGCTTTATTTCTATATCTTAGGCCAAATTCATATTTGGTGTAAACAGCTGCTGCTCAGCTGACAAATCTGAAAATGGGGGCAGAGGAAAAATGAGGTTATAAGGTTTCATCTGCTTACATCAGGAATGTATTTGTCCTATTTCTTCTTTCCTTTAACCTCCTAGTGGTCTTGGGAATAGGACCAGTGGAAGCAGGGGAGTATCTGAACTAATACAAAGCAGAACAATTTGGCCTTGCAAACTCAAAAGAACTGGGCAATCTGAATATCCATGGGGCAGGTCATGGACATTTGGCTACAGATACTAGAGGTGAACAATCCCATACATCCTGCTGGTAAAATTTCCACACATTCTGTAAGAGCTGGAGCTCTAAATCTGTAAATATTGGGGTGGAAAAATAAGGCGCTATAACTTGGAATGCCCTAAATAATTACACTGGAAGATTCCCATGTAAGTTGCTGAATATACCACTGGAGCTCAATAAATAACAAACAGCCATATGTGTGCTTTTTTTAGTATATTTTATGTACTGCCTCTGTTTTCCTGTGTGTCTAAAGACCACATTTTTCCTAGAAGAGAACATAGGATGGTGAACTATTGGCTTGAACCATTGCTTGGTTTTGACCCACACTTGAATGCATTGTTATTGAGAGCTGTCATATCACTGTACATGGGACACTAATGCCTTCTGTCACAGTTGGACTGCCATTAATGTAGGCTTGGTACTGGAAAGAGTAAAGTGATACAGTTTTGGAACTTGGTGCTAATGAATAGCAGTTAGAGAAGGACATGAGTGTGACTGTAATCACTACTCCTACCAGATTCTTTGTTTGGTATTCCCACTTTCCATTTTCTGGGGCATTGAGGTTATACTAAATAGGAACAAATGATAGTAAATATTCTTCACAGTTACTCTTTCTCAACCAAGAGGCCTGAGAAGTGATAATGCGGAATATCTACCTCTCACTTTCCCATTTGAGCCCCGCTATAGTGTTTGATATTTCATTTTATTTGACACCAAAAATGTTTATTTGTCCACTGTGTTGCCTGCAAAGGAACACATTTCAGAGGTTTACTCCCAAGAAGAGTCAAATTTACTCAGCAACACAAATATGTTTGCAGTGTATAAATATTATATTCCACTTTACCAACTCTTTCATAATATTACTGGTGACTTTGACTGTCACCTGCCCATATTTGAGTAACTTCTCCTTACAATACGTATACTAGTTTTTTGCAGCTGAAGTAATTTGCTCTTCCTTACCCTCAAAGGACTGAACTAACTCATCAGCAAAAC
This sequence comes from Formicarius rufipectus, assembly GCA_013399695.1. Taxonomy (NCBI): domain Eukaryota; kingdom Metazoa; phylum Chordata; class Aves; order Passeriformes; family Formicariidae; genus Formicarius; species Formicarius rufipectus. The sequence goes on along the minus strand of VXAU01000575.1, from coordinate 13,533 downwards.
TTAGGCTGCCTTGCTCCATTTAACCTCACAGCAGAGCAGTATCAAGTTCATAACAAACAGTAAAAGAAGTTTGAAAGCTGCAAAAAATGAAGTGGCACTCAGTAACTGTGACTCAGCAGCACTAAATTCTGGTGCAAAGTTAAACCCTATCTCTTTTGTTGCAGCACAGAGGAAGGAAATTAATGAACTACTGCCAACTTGAGACTCTTAAAAAAATTAATTACAGTGTGATTAGAAAATTTTGGCTACATAACTAGAAATTCCTCCACTAGATCTGATATCTAGTTTGGCGTTCCTGTTTGGATTTGATCAGCGATGTGACGGCCAAGGACAAGACTTTATTGACTTGCTGCTGCCCTGGGACATAGAAGTGGTGATGGGGATATTCAGAGATGCCTTCAGCACTTGCATTACTTTAGCAGGCAGAACCCTCAGTAGTACTTGAAATGGTGAAACTTTCAAGGGTACAATGTCACACAAAGAGATTTACTATCCAGCTATATGCTCAAATGAAAGGACTTGGCTATGTGGACCATTCTGAAATTGAGGAGAAAGGACTGCATCAACTCAGCCATCTGCTGATTGAACGCTGTGAGATGAACTTTGCAGAGCTTGCATTACTCTATTGTAAAAGATGAGCTTAATGAGTTTTGATCTGTGGACTCTTTCCCAAATCAAGAGTATTCACAAGTAGCTTGTTCTTCTGAGATTCTTTTTGTAGGTCATCTAGCCTGTTGCTTTGAGTTATCATAGGTTGAAAACTACTATTTTGGAAAATGGATACCTGATTCCTTCCCTTATCTCTCTACATTCTGAGGAGTCTGAAAGTCATGAAGTACCTTGTAAGAACATTGCAAGGACGCTGTGAGGACATGCACTGAGAAAACTGACACTATTCTTCATATTTTGAGATGATTTTTGTTGTTAATAGAAATTCTGATAATTTGAAAACTGATTTAGAAGAGTCAGAAATCCAAATCACAAGAGGTCTCTTATTTCCACTATTGATTTACTCTCAGAGGGTTATTCTAAAACACATTAATTACAGACACAATACACAAATTCACTGTAACACATCAGTCACTGGGCTGTTTGAATTGGGAGACACAATTGAAACTGAACAATATCATTCAGTAGAATTACTGGTCATTTTATTTATTCATTTAAGCTATAGTCTGCTTTGATTCTGAAAGTAGAACTGTTGAAAAGCTTCTCTTACATTTCTGCTGTTTCATGCTTGATATATTTGAAAATTTGAGTGCTCTTGTTTCATGCCAAATTACTTTATTACTATTATTCCCCCTCACCAAAAAGAGAAAAAAAAAGAAAGATTGTGGTGAAATTGGAAGACAATGGAATCTTGGATCAAAATGGACATCAGCAAGATCGACAGTGCAGTTAACTTTTTAAAAATTTTTTGAAAACATGTGTTTTCCCACACATGTATACTTCTCCTGGGTCCAGCATTTATATCTCCTCCTCTTTCGTGTGTTGATATAAAAAAAACAGTTAGAAAGAAAATGTTCAAGAAAATGACCTCATTATATTTGATCTAGGTGTTGTTGTTGGCTAGACTTCACGAACGAAGATTTTGGGATAAGCCTGTGCAATGGATTTTTTAGATGAGGCACAGTGTGCGCGGAACTGGCCCCACCCTCTTTACTCCTGAGGCTCATCTTGCCACGGCCGAGCACGCTCGGACAGCGACAGCAAGTTCCTTGGGATTCGAACCGGCATCCTCAGAGGAGGAGCCGGCTCCACAGGCGGTGACTTACACCGCTCGGCCAATGTCCGCCACATATTTGACCTAATAAGTCCTAGGCAAAGTCCAACATTTCCTTGACTGTCCTGGGATGCTGTAGGTCTTGTCACTGATGGGAAGGAGCCTGGCAGGGGGATCTATTGCGCCCCTGCAGCTTCCTGTATTTCACCTGCAGTTGCCCTGTCCCCATGCTGGTCCCACGCTGTGGGACCTACAGTGCCAGTCTGGGGGTTCTGGGGTAATGAGATACTCCAGAGGCCAAAGGGGCAAACCAGCCTGGCACGTGGCAACTGACATGGGGAGGCCATGGGAGCCTCACTGCACAGCTACCTTGAGACTGCTTCATGGGCAAAATTAAGTTACTCCACCCGGGGCGGTGTGCTGGGACATGCCCTGGCATGTTCTGTCATGGGAGGAGTAAGGACACACCCAGGGAACAAAGAGTGTCAGGGAAAGGTTTAAAGTCAAGCTTCATGGGGAACGGGGAAGGAAGAGGAACGGGGAAGGAAGGAGCAGTGGAACTGTGTCTGAGCCTTTATTCTTTAGCAGGAGCAGTGTCAGCCAGCATATTTTTGCGGGGATGGGGGGGAAAGGAGACAGCAGTGCCATGGCCTTTGAGTCTCCACCTGCAGCTGCTGCTATTTTGTGTGGCTATATGTGCATACACACACACACACGTACACTCAAACAGTTATGTGTACAGCTAGGTATTGCTGGCTAAATCCTGCACAATCCATCACTGAACAGATGGGATTGAGAGATGGATATTTTAATGCCATGTTAGCTACTGCTTGGTTTCCTCTGTATTTGCATTCTCAGTGTGGATGTAGCTTGTGCTCTGGTCTATACAGGGAATTTGCATGAGCTTTACAAATACAGAAAATTTGGGCATCCTACTCTAAGATCAGTTCTCTTTGATATACATACTCATGCAAACCTGTTTCACCCTTTCTGAGGATATTTGAGCAAGGAAGCAGAACTGTACTCCCTGAGGGAAATTATACAGGTGCTCTCTGCTAAGGTTAGAACTTAAAGAAACAGTGTTATCTATTGTTAATTCACTCAATTTACCACATATTTTCTCCTTTTCTAGTGTTGAAAGAATAATGGTTAAAATGTAGTCCTGACATAAAATAATGATGGCAACTATGTACGGATATTTTGCCTAAGTGTGGTGGGGTTTTAAGTAAATTATAAAACAAGATTAAAAAAAATGTTTTCATTTTGTTGGAAATAGTTTTCCACTGTGCAGAATAATGAATTATGACTTCCAAAATGAAATGGAGCCCTGAAGCTCCTTCTTCTTTGCCCTTGAAATGTCAAAAAAAGTTTGAGTCAAGGTCTACAGGAAACTTTTTCCCCCCTTCCTTGCAGCTGAACTTCTTAGAATCGCATACACACTTTTCTATTTTTACTTTCCAACCCGGGCCTATTTCCAAATGCGAAGCTGAGGAATTCCTGCACTCCTACATATGTGAGTCCCAGACTGAACTCAAGGGCTGGCCAGCTTACCCCCCTTTTCCTCCCAGACAGCCTACTTTTATCACAGTGCACAATTGAAATTGGAGACCACTTGAGTTTCCTTACTTTGAAAGAGCTCAGAAGGAACCTTTACAACTCCTAATGAAAGGCTGCAGAGAGGAGCTGAAATTAAGTCAGTAGGGTTCACAATTTGTCCTGGACCAGAGCCCAATTCAGTTAATAATGCAAGGTCTATGCTGGAGTCCTAGCCTCAGGTAGGTTTGGGCTGTTCTCCCTGTGCTCTCTTAGAGCTATCCAGTGCTTTCATGTATTTTTGCCACTCTATAATGTAGTACAGTAGTAAGCTCCCTTCCTTATCTGTTATTTGAGGAAGAAAGATGTTGTCAATGCCTTTTGCCTTGAAAGGGATGACAAGCTTGATCTACAAGCTGGGCTGGTGTGGGGGAGGAATGAGAGCAGAGCTCCCTTCCCCCAACTGCTTTTTGTCTGACGCAAAGCTTGTACTTCTGTTATCAGCTGCTTTGGTAAGATCACAGTGTGCTGGGATTGCTCATAAGGTTAAAATTTGTTGACTGAATTTTCTTCAGCTACCAATGCAAAAGGCTAGCTAATAGCATCACTGGCTGTCAAAAGCAGCCAACCCCTGCATTTCTCATAGTAATGATACACACTGGAGTTTTTCATGGCTTATACACATTGTGATACCTGTGCTGTGTATGTCATGTCAAGGATAGGAACAATAGGCATTCCAGCCAATAGATCCATCAAGGCTTGCAAACAAACACATGAAATTGCTTCTTTCTGTGAATTACTTGGTTTGTATTGATTTGTGGTAATGTATAGAAGGAGATGAGGACTTCTAATTTTGGACCTTTTTCTCCTAGTCTTTCTCCCGTGAATCTCTACTTCTGTAACAGATACCCTGCTGTTTGCTTCAGTGACCTCCTGACTGTCTTCAAATCCCATTTCAATAGCAATCTTTTCTCCCTGGCCTCTGACTCCTATGAGTCTGTCTAATAAAACAGTCAAATGGTAGTCCTTAATTCTGCCAGTTTCCCATGCTAAGTTCTTCTCTCTAAACCCCTCTTTTCTTGTGTCTCAGCATCCGGTATCTGTGAATATCTAAAAATAGGCCTCATACAGCCATCAATCCCTCTCCCTGAAAAGTTCAGCTGTGGGGCATTTATAAACAGAGTAGAAGACCTCAGTTGAGAACCTTTTGCCACAGGTGATTTGAAAAGATGTCTCATCTGCCAGGAAAGTGACTTGACATGCCTGTTAGTCTGGGATGTGTTTTCATCATAGTCCTGTTGACATTGTTGTACAATTTTTGGAAGACATTTGGTGAGCTGGGTCTACATCCAGAAATACCAGTGTTTAGGTAAGAAAACTCTTAGATAAAATTTAAAGCACCAAGTCCTTAAGACATTTTAATTAATATTTAAAACCTCTCCTATAAATCCATATTTATATTCAAGAAAAAGAAAGACTGAAGAAATGTCTTTCTTGCATTTCTCTACCCCACGGTACCTTACAGATCAGTCAGAGTAAGATGTTTCCTTGGGAGATGAAATCCATGTCTTAAAATCCCCTTGTGCTGAGGAAGGATTTTAACCTGAGTGTTGTTCAACCTCCCTGTAATCTCCAGTAGTGAATTTATTGTGAAAAAAATCCAGTCACTTCTTTTGCTTCCTTCAGTACCAGTGTGGATTTAGCTCTTTATTTCCTTTGTGTTTATTGCATGTGCCTGTAAATTAAGTGCGTCAGAAGTGTCAGAACAGTTCACTAAGATTTTCCACTTTCTTTTTATTTGGTTGAAAGCACTGGGCAAAACATAACCTTTGTTATCAAGTCATTTTGGCTTTCCTGGAACAACTTATTAAGAATTCGTGCCCAGTTTTACCAAGAAACTGTAGTCATAAACCAGGAAAAAAAAAACCAAACAGAACAATGACATCTAGAACAGCAAACTCCTGCCAGTAATCTATGATGAAATTTAACCTCATCTCAGCAGAAAGATCTTGTTGCTCTGAGAAAGGCTGCCCTGGCTTTATCACACAAAGGTGCTCAATAGATCACTTAGAAATATTGGTTAAAATCCTGCTGGTGCTGGGTTCTGCTCTCATTTGTTTGAGGGAAATACATTGATTTTTGGCCTTTTTTTTTTTTTTTTTACTATAAAGGGTCTTGCATAGAGTAAAAATGTTCAATGGTCCTTCTCGTGATCACATAGATCAGTGTTCTTGACCCAAATTAGCCACTCCCATCAGTTGAGAAAGAGAGCTTCCTCGGGGCTATGATTGTATGGTAGCCAGGAGTTATTCTTTTTAACTAGTGATGCACGTGTATATCAGAATATTGAACTGCTTTGGGCCAAAAACCTTCATGTAAATATAAAACATTATTTTTGTATTTAGGAATGGGGTAACATGTACATTAATATGGCATCATTCATCTCTGTTAAATGATCCTGGAGTTCCTACAGAGCTGCAGAGGTTTTGCCATGCATTCGAAGTCTGGGAACAGGGGAGAATAAGCACTGCCTGCTGTACTGTCAGGCAGCATCACTTAAAGTTCATGGACATTCACTGAGGAAGAACAGAATTGCAAACTCTTGTGTGAGATTCCAAGAAAGGAAAGTGAAATTGTATCTGCTCTTTTTTAGAGATTCAATTAGATGCTCCTTTTGGGAAAGTAAGATTTCTAGGCCTCTTATAAATAGAAGGCCGCATCTCAGCTTGATTACTTCAAAACAGCTTCCTGCAGCCTCCCACTAGGAAGATGAGCAATTAGTGTAATCACAGCAATAAGTCAGAGATGCTTAATGCTGAAACTTGTGTAACAACTTTTCTTCTCCTGGTTCTCTGCTAGGCTATAAGCAAAGAGTGGTATAATGCACATTCCCATTGCTGAAATCACACTGTCCGATGGGTCTTTGCTGGATGCAGTTAATTTGATGCCATTAAATGGTCCAACAAAGACACAGGATACTGTGGTTAGGTGGAGGCCTTTTAATATGAAGCACAGTCATGCAGGTGAAAGTGTTGTGAACAAAATGGAAAACAAAGATCCTCACTGTGAGTCAATCTGCTAGCAATAAAGGTGCCACCACAGACGATTCCACCTCATTTTCTGTCAGAAATATTCTAATAACCCAAGGTCAGGTGGTAGAAAGATGGTTTTGGAAATGATGAAATAAAGGAATGAACTAGCCCCCTCTTTTGGCTAATTGGGAAACAGTAGTAGGAGCTGGTATTGGTTAAATTGCAGATCCTGAAAGCAGTCCTCCTCCTCCTGTCATTTATCCATGTAGCCACTGTGCCTTCGTTGTAAGTAGGTGTTATTTTTAAATATAGATCTCCCAGTTAAACCAAGATTTTACATCTTAGGATCTAGGCTCCATGTCTACAAACATTCCCTGAATCTGCTAGTTCTACAGCTGATACTATTTGTTATTACAGGAACTTCAGAGATGTGTGCAAGATCTTCTCAACATGGAACTTACAGGAATAAATTAACTGTGGGAAGAATGTCCTGGAGATTATTGTGGGTCTGGAAGGGCGTACTGTCCCTGCATGGGAAGACACAGCTTTATATAACATTTCTGTAAAGGGTCTGAGGAGAAATGTTTGTTCTTGAAAGCCAGAGAATTTTCAACATTGAGCCCAGAGCTTCCTGCTACTGGGAAATGGCATGGATTGGTGACAAAATTTAGCCATGACAGAAGATAATAATGCTTCCTTGTGTTATGTAGAAGTACCCGCATATTTTTATGAGCAATAAAAACAGTAGGATAGTACAAGTTTTCTGCCTCTTCCAAAGTTTTTTGGGAAATAACAGTCTAATTTAATCCTCACAAGATATTTTAAAAATGTAATCTTGAAAGAAAAGTGTTTAAAAATTTTCCTCTTCATAAAGCGAAAAATATCATTGTACTAACTGGAACATTCAATTATCTTTAAATGGGTGTGAATGTACATGTAAGTAATATGAAAATCCCAAAAGCCAGGTGCTGTAAAATGTTAATAGAAACTAAATAACTGAGTCATATAAAACCCACAGATGTATATAGTAATGATTTTGCTTTCAATTTCTCATAGTATTGTCATTCAAAAAACCTTTTATATAAATATGCAAAGATCTATGTGCACTTAGCTACTGTTTTAGCACTTAGAAGAAGTAGCTGTTTCCAGGAAAAAGGAAAATTTTTGCTTATTTGAATTTCAGATTTTGTCACCAAAATTATCTTTGATAATTTCATGTCTCATGTCCTCATCTCGTTGTCTCAAATCAGGAAGTTATCACCTCCAGCCCTCTTCCTCTCCCAAAAGAGACACTGATCTGCCAGCTGAATACGCCTGCCTCAGTCAAAAGGAATAAGGTTACTGAAGAAATTTGTGCTGTCTAAAATAACAGATGTCATTTTGTCTGAAGTGGAAAAAAGCATGACACCTCCATCAGACAAGAGGTGGTTAATGTGGGAAGTGGGGTGCTGCCAGTAGTGCTGTTAACCCAACTCACCCTTTCTGACTTTGGCTCTATAGCTGTAAGTCACTTGGAACTGGGTCTTGGGGTGAGCACTGTGTTTAAACCACTGACTACATTTCTCTAAGTGAGCAAATGGAGCTAGACAAATGTGGTATCAAGGTGGAAAACCTGGTGTAGGAAAGAGAAATAGGGATAAAAAACAAAGTCAGGCTGTAGATGATGTCAATATGGGATTTATTTTAAGCTTTCAAATACTAAAAAATTAAAAATAAAAGCATCCATCCAAAGTTTAAATGATCACATTGTTTAGAGACTTTTTTTTTGCAGTATTTTTCTGTGATACAGTATGGATATTTGCAGGACTTGATGTACCTAATCCTTCATACAAAAACTTGGGAATTCAAAAGTATACCTGGAATCAGTGAACTTCACAAGCTGAACTGCAGTCGCCTCCAGACAAAAACTAGGAAGGAAGAAATTGTGTGCATATCTGAACTTGATAGGGAATACCTGATAAGCAAATTGCAGAGTCTGGAATTAACCCCAAGCTACCTGAGAAATTCTGTGTCTGTTTAATGCCTGCAAACAATCATGACTTTGTGAGTAGGAAGATACTTTTGTGTCCCCTAACATTGCTTGGCCATATGTGTATTGGGCAGCTTCCCAGGGATTGTCTTGAAAATGATGCCACAGCTGCTATTCATACATGTTCCTCACCTCCTATCCAGGGAACTGATATACCAAACAAAGCAAATATATGATAGTTTAATAGACTTATTGTTCTAATCTAATTGCTAACACACTCTTGCCTTCACCTTCACCTCAATTTCCCTTTGTCCCTCCCTAGAGGTTTTCCAAGCTCTTGACGTAACCCTGTAAGTGTCTTTCTTTTTACTGGATATCCAGAACTGTGGTTATCACCTGACTGTTTCCCTTGGTTCTTGTTGTTTCTACCATTTCAATGCTCAGGTTTCCCAGTTGTACTTAAGGGTGAAGATTAAGACCAAAAGAAACCCTAATTTTTTTTTTTTTTTTGAGAAGGGAAGTTCCTTCAAGGCTTTGATCCTTGGCAGGTGACACAGTTTGCAGTAGTCATCTTGGGAACTTTAGCTGCACCAGTTTTGCCAGGAAGCCCAGAAACCACTGAACTAACTCATCTGCTGTGGGGTTACAGCATCAGCTCCCATGCCTACCACCAGGTGATACACAGCTACCATCATGCTGACAGCTAGGGATGAATGATCTAAGAAAAAGTCAAAGATGTGTACTTGTTTTAGTGTTGCACTAAATTAAGGATTAAGAATGCATTTATAGATCTTTCTAATCTGTACTTGTCCATAAAGCCACCTTGTGCTCTGTGTGCAGGCTTGGCAGTGAAGAGGACCTTAACTGGAGAGGGAGAGCATTAAGAGAGAGAGTGTTGCCAGGTTTTTCAACCTACGGACATAATACTGCTGGTAACTGCAAACTCCCTCACTTACCACTCCCAGTGCATGTGACTATGTGCCACAAGGTCTGAAACATTTTTAGTGATACAAAAGATCCTTTCATATTTTATATCAGCCTCTGTGAATATTTAGGTGAAGGGTCCCCAGAACTTTTGAGGCCTCTCAGCTCTGTGTTGTATTACCAGGGCAATCCCATGGAGTACACTGTGCCTGTGATGTCCCTGCTTGGCTCCTTTACAGGCACTGGCCTGATGGGTAAGATCAATGGCATCTTTCGAGTACTGCAGGAATTTTTGAGGTACCATGAGGAAATATGGAGCCACAGGAGTAGTAATAGAATTCCTTGGCATTTTGTACCATGGTTAGACCAGACAGATTCAGAAACATCATACTGCATCACTTTCCAGGGGTAGATTCATCTATTTGAGGAAACTAATTAAGTGCCCAACACTTTTCTAAGTTAGACAGATGTCCCTTTTTATTTTACAAAAAGTGATACAATGATAACGTGTGCATTTCAAATGCTTGTGCTTTTTTGGCTACTTAATGTGGCTTTGATAAGGGATAAATAAACTTTCTGCTTGAAGAGGAGGCCAAACTGAGAACAGGGATGAGGCAGAATGATTCTTCCAGTCTGTCTGAGGAGGTCCTTCTCTCTGTACCAGAAAGCTCTGTGCAAGGGGATATGCAGCTTAATGGTGCAACTGCAGTGAAATGGTTATTGACCATCAAAGTTGGGAGAACCTTGGCAGCAGTTTCCTGGCTACAGAAGGATTCCTTGCAGGATTCAGTTCAGAGGCACAATATGGATATGTCTTGATATCTTTACCAGTCCTGAGACTACGGATCAAAGTAAGAGAGTGGAATTCACCCACTTCTCTCCCTTGGTAAGTTGCAATTTCTCCAGTATATTTTTCTCCATTATGCACATGCTGGGCATAGTGCAGATTGCTGCTCTTTAAGCACACTCTGATCCAACATCAGCTGAAGGGTGTATAATCAGAGATTTCATTTCAGATCTGCAGTTTGGTGGCCCCTTGTCGATGTTGAGGACATTTGTTTCTCTTGCCTTCATGACTAGACAAAAAGAATCTCAGAATAGCAATCCTTCCTCAGAGAAAGATCAGTTTCTTCTGCCATGTGGCAGTGTTGCTTGTGGACTATATGCTGCAGAGAGGACGTAGGACAACTGCCATGATTTTTGCACACTCAGTGTTCAACAGGGAGAGTCACTGCACCCTGCATGGTGCTTGGAATGCCTTTTAAAAAGGGGCAAAGGAATTGCAGTGGCTCTCAATCATCCTGGGGCATTTTCATTTAACCTATTGCTGGTGGGAAAGTATAGGCTATTTTCCACAGCCCTATAACTTCTTCAGTTTGTTAAAAGGTTCTATCAGGAGCCTTGCAGATCCTCAAGTTAGTTTTTGTCAGGCAAACATTTTTATTCCAGGCTGTATAATCAGTGTGTTTAATTCAGTGGAAAGAGCCAGAGGAGTGAAATCTTATACTTGCATTTTAACTGAATGCTTCCTAATTTAAATGTACATTAATTGGTCTATGAGGAGATGTTATTTTACCCATGTTATCCTACTCTTTCTTGAATTTACCTTTTTTTGAAGTTTGTCTCAGTGCATGCTCCAAAAGAATCAGAAACAAGCCCAGCAGATGCCAGTCATTCTCAAGCACAAAACCACTGCCTCTGCCAGAAAAATACATACTCTAATGTTAAGGAGAGTGAGTGGGAAGGGTTAGTGAAGTTTTTCTTCCCCACAGTTAAATTTTCCTTCTTCTCATTTGTCTCTTGCTCTTATGTCATAAATAGGAGTCAAAGCTGTGCCTATTCCATATCCCACTCCATTGTCTGCCTCCCAGTCTTGCACAAGAAGCCCAACCTTGCCACATGTTGCAGCCTGCTCCTTCACCTGAACTAGCACATAGCACTATTCAGTATGAAGGGAAGGACTTAGCTGAATACACAGATGTATAATCTAAATGCTTGGCTTTGCCATCTCTTATTCAGGTGGGTATTTTTGTGCAATCTCACTAACTTTAGTAAGAGAGAATAATAGGAAGAGCAGATGGGGAAAAAGATGTGGAGGATAACAAAGGAAAAATGTTTGTTATTGCATAAGAATGACTTGAGGTCTTTGGTTTTCAAAAACCTGAGCACTGCCTTCCTGTAAAACGACATAGACCTTGAGTGGAAAGGGGTGGGAGGATGTTTCTGAACCAGAGCTAATACATGGTAGTGGTGCCCATAGGTCTGAGTCAAATGGCAAGTGACAGACAAAAGGCATCTGCATTCCTCACTTTATGCAGTGAAAAGGAATGCATTTCTGGAGCACAGGTACTTGCTTGATTTCATTATCACAAGAAACTCCACAGTAAGGCAGGATGTAAATTTGATGCTGTAAGCCAGGCCATGAAAAGGACTGATAAAGGACAAATTATTTTTGCATTCAAGGTCAAGTGGCATTTAAAGAAACATTCTGCAGATGCAGTGGAAAATTACAGAAGCAGAATTTTTGTTGGCCACTTCATCCTTTTCAGCTCTACAGCAGACCTGGAAAGAGGTGGAAAAAAAATCACTCTCTGCTTGTGACCGCTCTCTTATCCTGTCAGCATTTCAGGCTCTTATTACATGTTTGCCATTTTCTCTGTAATCATTTTAATGCCTGAGTTTTGTGGGATGTGGAGGTTTATCCACTCTGAAAGTTCAAACTTTGTTCTTTCATAACACAGGACTGATGATGGCAAGCTTAACTCTCAACTCCTTCCCTGAGCATTGAAGTATTTCTTGTCACTGACTGGAGAGAATCTCTCGCAGAAAGGTATGTTCAGATTCCCTGCTCTCCCAGTCCTTGGCCTTTCTACTGAGACTGCCAACAAGTGATTGCTGAACATTTGCCAGGCAGCAGTAACTCTCAGTCCCCAGTTTATAATAATGAAAAAATGGTATTTTGCTGTCAACCCTTGGTTTATAATAATGCAAAATCAGTGTTCTGTTGCTGAGAATGCCTGATTCATTATGGGCCATATCTAAATCACTTGAATGTGAAGCTGTGGTGATGCACATCAGCTAATCTGCCAGAAATTGCCTCATAAAGGTGCAATTTGCCATACCGGCAACATGTAATTTATGAGGTCTCCTTTTTCAGACCAAAATGCAGGTTGGCTTATTATATGGAGGCTAAGTAAGATAAACTTTCAACCAGCAATAAAGTTCAAGGGAAAATAGATATCTAATTCTGTAATGCACTACTGAAAAAATTCCATCTGTTAATGCTTAAAACAATATATCTTCATAATTGTAAAATTGATTCAAACAGCTAGCACACATGTGCTCTCTCTTTCTGTCATATTTTTCTTTTTTCCATCTCATAGTTCACTTACTTACTTTCTAGAAAGTTATGGGATTGATATTCAGGGTCAGGATTGGCCTTATCCAGCCATGCAGTATTGAGTCTGTTCCCACTCCCACCAGAGTCCTCTTAGCATATATACAATTAACTTCAGTTAAGTACTGGATATGCAATAATGTGTAGGCTGCAGAAGAGGTCCTCTAGCACTCTGGCATCAGATGAGAATAAATACAGGGCATGACCTGACCCTTCAGGGCACTGGCCTAAGTCTAGTAACATACAGACTGTGAAGTTTTTCTGTGTAGCTGACACCGATTTGATGAGCGAACAGCCTGAATGCTTAACAAAATATTACAACCACTGACAGGATCTTCCCAATATTATTTAACACAGATGTATGCTTATGCACATGCATGAATTTGCATACACAGTTGTTTCAAGTTTGTAAAGGCTTTTGTGGAAAAAAAAGCATTATCAAACTTTGATATAAAGATGTGTAACAAGGAAACATGCAGTGGACTGGATTACATTTAACCCTGTAGTAAATCAATTGACTTCACTGACCTTCTGTAAGGGAAAGTTTAGGCACTTATGATTTATAGAGGTACCTGTTACTTTACTCATAAACATTTGCTTAAAATGATTTAACATACAATTTTACTTCATAATTTGTAGAAATGTCTTCATACAGAAGTTTCTAGCTATGAAAAGTACCCAAAAGCAGTGATGTTTTTATGTCTGTAGTTTTCCCAGGCATGTGTAACGTGATTGTTTCCTTGTAAGTTGTACTCTTACTATACAATGGAAAAATAGTTTTGGTGTTCCTTCATAACCATATGGACAACATTTAATAATATGTAATTCAGAGGGCATATCTCTCTGTTGAAACAGAATCACACATTTCAGTTCATGACCCAGTATATGGCAAGCAGTTCCAATACTGCATGAAGTGCTCTACCCTTAGGGCTGTATCCTTCCTGCCTTGGGAGGC
>VXAU01000574.1:285041-300198 GCA_013399695.1 Formicarius rufipectus | reverse complement strand
GGGATGGCAGGAGCTGTGCCAGGGCAGGGGGATCTCAGGGATGGCAGGAGCTGTGCCAGGGCAGGGGGATCTCAGGGAAAGGCTCTTCCCCCAGAGGGTGGTGGGCACTGCCCAGGCTCCCCAGGGCAGTGGGCACAGCCCCGAGGCTGCCAGAGCTGCAGGAGGGTTGGGATGATGCTCTGGGGCACAGGGGGGGACTCTTGGGGCTGGGGCTGTGCAGGGCTGAGGGATGGACTCGATGGTCCCTGTGGGGCCCTTCTGGCTCAGCATGTCCTGGGATTCTGGAATTCCTACCAAAACTGCCCCTCTGTGGCCGCCCCAGCCCAGCCCCCACGGAGCCCCCATGGAGCCCATCCCCAGGGGAGGGGGGCACAGCCACAGCAGCACTGCAAGATTCCCTGAGCCAAGTGGGCAATCTGCTCCCTGCCACAGCACATTCCCGGTGTCCCTGGGAGGTGCCAGCCTCGGGGGCTCCCTGGCACGGCCCAGCAGCTCCGAGTGCCCCACATACCCTGGAACAGCCCCAGGCACTGCAGCTCAAACACTCCTTCTCCTGTTCCCCACGTGGCAGCTGCCAGGACAGAGCAGAGCTCCAGTTTCAGGCACCACAAACAAAGGAGGATTTAGGTAATGTTGCTCAGCTGAAAAATACCAGGCAAGGGTTTAAAGAAGTCACTGGACTGGCTTAAGCTGGAACTGAGAGCCAAAGCTGGGCTTGGACAAGCAAGTAGAAGCCCCTTAAGAGTCTCAGCTAAACATGTTACCCGTCGAGGAAAATGGTCTGCCAAAAATGCAACCTGCTATGCAAACATTTTCCTCCAGGAGCTTTGTTTCCCAAGTAGGAGGTGTAGAAGTTTGCAATAAACTCAATAAAAGCCTTTTGACCCTTGCCAGAATAGAACACCCCAAAACCTCTTCCTGCAAATGCTGTGTGTCCTCCAGCAGACTCCAGATCCAGCACCTGCATCAGACTGCAGGGAAATGCCCCAGCTGAGCACCTCTTGGTCAGCTTGGAAGGAATTCTGCAGTTGTGATCCAGCCCAAAAGAAGGAAAAAAAAAAGATAAAAAAAGAAAGAAAGAAGGCCCAGGATTTCCTTTGGATGTGAAATTCCAGCTGGCCCAGCTGTAGTTTCCAGGCAACGAAACCTCTCCTCCAAGTGGGTGCTCACAGTGGGCTGTGGCTTAAAACACCTTCCCCAGGGAAATGCAAAGGATTCAGCCATCTTATTAAATATTTTAGTATTAAATATTCTGTTCCTCTTCAATATTATATTCACTGTGAGATACTTTACTGAATACAGACTCTTCAGAGGCATGCCCACAGTGTTCTGGAGGGGAAGAAGGGGGAACAAGAAGGGGGCCTGTGCTGCCTCAAACGCAGCATGGACAACTGTGACTCTGAAAATACAGATGGAACTCAAAGAAAAGCAGAGAAATGGCCCCAAACTGAACTCCAACAACGAGTCCCGCTCATCCTCTGTCTTTCAGGACTGAATGTCATCAGTTGGCAGCTGCACGAGGCAGAGCCGGTGCCAGTCACCCCGAGCCCCAGTGGAGCATGACCCAGGACAAGGGAAGCTCTCAGGGAGGGGGAGAAGCCCCTCGGAAATGGGGCTGCTCAGTATTTTTAGAATAAAGGCAGCCAAGAAAGGCAGGGGGTGTAAAAGGGCTGCATTGAGCTGCCTGCATTGTGGCACAGAGCTTTGGACAGCACCCCCGGGGAAACTGCTCTCACAAAGGCTCTTAAATAGCATTTCTAGGGCCAGGAACAATAACATTTGAAAGCATTTGCCAGTCAGCCCTGGGCTGGTCCCCTCACTCTGCTCCCACAGAACACTCTGTGCTCCTGCAGCACCCCCAGGGACTGCCCCAAAGCAGCTGCGGGGGGCGAGCACTCCAAAATTCAGGGCTGCCGAAAAGAAGCTGACCCCCCAACCTCAGCTTTGGCCATCTTTGTGACCACAGCGTGACCCAGCCTTTAATGACCACTTTGGGGTGGGCTCTCGGGGAGTCAGGAGTGCTCTGGAATTCAGGGCGACGGCAAAACAAATCCACCAAGGGGACAAAAGGGGTGGACATCAGACGGGTGAGAACTGTTCCTCAGAAACGTGGGGAGAGGAGGGATTCACCCTCAGAATGACTCAGTGCCAAACCTCCCCGTGCTGCACCAGAACGTTCAAAACTCCTGGAAAAACACATAAAAAGTGACTTTTCACTGGTCCTCAAGAGCTGCTCTGAGAGGTATTCAAATCTGGAATTTAGAAAGACCACACTAATCACAAGCAAAACAAATTGTCCAGAAGCCTGGGAAAGGAAAAAAAATCAATCAAGTTGCTTCATCCAGCCAATTTATGAACAAAGAGTGTGGCTGTCCTGGAAATTATTCCGCTTAGTTCTGGCTGTTGCTGCTGTTCTGCCTGCAAAGCAGAGAGGCTCAGGTGGGACCTCAGCCATTCAGCCCCAGCCCAGCCCAGGGTGACAGCAGAGCAGTTCCCTTTGGAGCTGGACTCTTCCTCAGCTTCGAGGAAGGGCTCAAACAGGGACCCAAACACTCCCAGCAGTTTGTCTGCTGGAGGTGGGGCGGTGGCACTGACGGCTGAGAGCCTCTTGCTGCACAGCAGCTGCATTTAAACACGAGCCTGAAGGGTGGCTGCTGCAGCTGGAAACATCTGGCCACGCTCAGCAGTGCCTTCCAAAGACCCCCTCGGCCTCCTGGGTCCACGAGGGCCTCACTGACTCCCCCCTGGACACTCAGCAAGGGCACAGTTGTGTAGGTGACCCCCACCCTCTGGGTGCCACCCGTGTGCCTCTGGAGCACACAAACCACGTCCCTCCCTCAGGAACACCCCAGGGACATCCAGCCTGGGAACCAGGCACGGCCCCACCAGCTCTGCCAGGGCATGTGGCCTCGCCTGGAAGGGATTCCAAAGCTTCCAGCCCCTTGGGAACATCTCTCCTCCAGAACAAAGTGTTTGCTTTTTAAGGTCCAAGCTCGACCTGGAGCCTGTGGGACCAGGCGGGCTGAGCAGGGCAGGGATGCCGAGCCCGACCCCAGCTCTGGGAGCCCCTTCCTGCTGCTCTCCAGAGCACTTCCAAAATGCCCTCTCCTGCAAAGCCACCTCTGCTGGAGGAGGTGAGGAGCTGGGGTTCCTGGGGAGCAGCAGGAACTGTGCAGATGAGAAGCGTGGCAGGTCTGGCTCTTTCATAAGCAGCGCCCCTTATGTAACTGCAGCACTAATAATAGTGAGCTCCTCCTGCATCACCTCTCCAGAGCCTTACTCACACCTTGCAGAGCATCTCTCCCCCAGAGCTGGAGAGCAGGAGGAGTCCCAGAGCAGCCCCCAGCGCTGTGGGCCTGACCCTCCCGGGGTGTGTCCATGGATGGATCTCATCAGTGAGCAGCCCAGCTCCAAAACCTCTGCCTAAAGCCACCTTTGGGGATGAACCTCCGTGGAATGGACAAGCAGCTCCAAGGAAAAGGTTATTCCCGCTCAAATTCCCCCAGAACAGCCCTATCAACCTGCCAGGAACTCACACCTCTGTGGAGCAGCAGAGGCATTATCTCTAACAATCAATGAAGCTGTCAAAGCATTCCAGACTGGAGGAGTCCGGGTTTGCACCTGAGCCCCAGGTACTGCAGCTCACACCCTCACCTTGGCTTGGACCAGCGCAGGAGGTGACTGCCACATATCCACTTTGGAATGCTCCCATTCTTTCTTCCTGAACATTTTTCCTCTCAGCCCTTCCCCTTTCCCCCATCCCACCTCCTGTTGCAGAAAGCCAACCTCCTAAGAACTTCCCTCTGGAACCAAGGGCCAATTTATTAGAGCACTACAGCAAGTGCCAGGTTGAATATTTACCCATTTTTCATCAGTTCACTGCTATTTTAGGCAAGAAACTTTGTCTCCAAGACAGACAATCCCATTAGTGGAGCAGGATATTATTTCCTGGAAGCAT
The DNA here is from genome assembly GCA_013399695.1 of Formicarius rufipectus. NCBI lineage: Eukaryota > Metazoa > Chordata > Aves > Passeriformes > Formicariidae > Formicarius > Formicarius rufipectus. The sequence continues at coordinate 296,240 of VXAU01000574.1, read as the reverse complement.
CAATGGGATGAAGGTTCTATTTGAGGTCTCGTGGCTTTCCAAAAGGAGATGGAAAACTCTGTCTAAAGTCACGGAATGGATTTCCCAGTAACTCCACTGGAGTAACCTTCCATAACTGGAAAGCCATTCCCAAAGTGGGAATGGCGCACCTCAGTTCCAACAGGAACACCCAAAGTCTGGGGACAATGTGAAGGATTCAGGGCACGTGGGGACTTGGGTTCATGGTGGCCTTGGCAGCGGTTGGACCTGATGGCCTTGGAGGGCTTTTCCAACCTAAACCATTCCATGATCCAAACCATGGCAAGGCCCTGCAAGCTCTGATGAGCCCAGAAACAACAGAGTGAACCCACCACCCCCCTGTGCCCACGAGGGGACATCTGTTGATGCATCGTTTCACCTCACAGATGGAAACCAGAGGCACCATGCAGAGTGTCTGAGGAGGATTCCAGCCCGGGCAGCAGCACTTCCCTCACCCCTGAACACCACAAACTGAGCCCCAAATTCCCTCCACTCCCAGGAAGTTTAGTTGCCATTTCCACACCAGGAGTGTGAGAACTGCCCAAGTCACACACAGAAATGGAATTTCTCTGCAACCAACCAAGAGCCCCGTTCAGCAGAGCCATTCCCACTGCTGCAGATGAACAGCTTGCTTTGTCACATTAAACACTCATTATTAAAAAAAAGAAGTGATGATTAGTGGTAATTATTGTCTAAAATTTCCAACGGAGGATCTAATTAAAGCAAAGACACACTGAGTTTCCTGTCAATGAGCCCTGTTCTTCAGGGATTCGGAGCTGGAGCAATAACTGATTCCATGATTCCCAGAGGTACAAGCCTGCTTTCCTAGGGATATTGCCTTTTGGTTACCTTTCCTTCTGGCCATTTCTGCAGTGGGGATATTTGGGCTGTTTCCAAAGCCCCTTTGCTTTGGGGCTCCAGACTCTTTTGACCAAAATCTTTACTCAGGGCACTTAAAATTCTGGCAAAGTTTGCAGAGCCACAGCCCGCAGTGGCAGTGCCACGTCTGGAGCTCAGCTCAGAACCCTCAGGTATTTTTACCACTCTGCCATCACCTTCCTAAAGCTCATTTATGGCCCTGCCAGGTCACACTGGGAAATGAGAACCACTGTAAGTGACCTACAGATAGGGGATCCCTATTCCCTGGAATCATCCCCTGGGTTTCTTGGCAGCAGATGGAAGCAGGGCTGTACAGCCCCCCCCTCCAGGGCTGGGGGGCAGCAACTCCAGCCAGTCTCAGGCACTGTCAGGAGGGGTTTGAGTGCCACGAGAAGGACTCCGGGGTGGGACCCTCTGCAGCCTTCTCTGGTGCCACTGCAGCTGCAGAGTTCACTTCCCAGCTCTCACACACCTCCCTGTGCCAGGCTGGCAGAAGAGCTTGTCATGCAATACAAGTGGCTCAGAGAATTCCAGACTGCTTTGGGTTGGAAGGGACCGTTTGGATCACCTTATTCCACCAGCCCAGGTTGCTCCAAGCCCTGTCCAACCTGGCCTTGGACACTCCCATTCCCAGGTTGGTGTCTCGGGATTTATCCGCTGGTCATGTTTCTGGAATAACTGAGGGGAAGTTGCTTTTATTTGGGCTGAACTTCCCAAATATCAGGTCAGGGTAAATGTTATGCCCAATCCTATAAACAAAACAACACAGACACCTTAAAGGAAAATCTTCCAACTCCTTTGAAAGCCCCCCAGTTACTCTGAAGCACTAAAATGAGGAGCCAACCCAACTCATCTCTAACACAGCTCATCTGCAGATCAGCTCATTAATATTGCCATGAGCCACTGGGAAACTCAGGTGCTCCCAAATCCCCAGAAAGCACAGGAGCCCCTGGCCCTGGAATCAAGGATTATCCTGGAATCAAGCCCTTTCACCCCAAATCTGAGTGGTTTTCACGTGAAAGATCACGAAACAGGGGGTTCATCAGTGAGAGCTGCAGTGACCCAGCTGTGGTTGGGCAGGTTTGGGCAGCTCTGGGTGAGGTGGCCAGGCCTGGGAAGGGGCACACAGAGGACTGTGCTGGGGTAAAACAGGGGCACTGCCTTGCCCTGCCCTGGCTCCTTCCCTCCCGGACACCTGGCAAGAATGCCTCTCACTGGGTCCCCCATCCAGCTTCTTTTAAGGCAAACAAGTCATTTCAGACTCTCTATCAACCCTGCAAATTGCTCTCTAGAATGGGACTTTGCAAATTGTTCTCTGGGATGAACCTTTCAACTGTGCTTCCTTTTCTGTGCACAGAACATGTTTTCCAGTGCAGAAAAGGTGATTAAATTCCTAATTACCCAGCTTGCACGTCAAAGTGTCTTTCAGGAGAGGGAACTGTGAGTTTCATAGGTAGAGGTTAAAGCCCAGTTGGCAAATACTTCCCCTGGTGTCTATTCAGTAGCTGCCAAGCTGCTAAAAACTGGGAAAAGTGCACATGCAGATGGAAATACCAGCAGGGATTCCCTCTGGATACCCAGCGAGGTGCATCAGGGCCCTGGCACTGCCAGCAGAGCCAGCACAGCTGGAATGCAGCACAATCCCACAGCTCAGCTCCTGGGAGAGGCACCTCCGAGTGCTCTGAGCAAATGAGAACAGAAGCAGCTCCAACCCACAGTCCAGAGTGCAAAAGGGACTGTTCTCCAGGAAACTCTGGGCACACTGGGGTGGCAATTCCCAGCAGGGAGTTTAGAAAAGCATTCCTGTGTTAGTTCATTCCGCAGAACTTCCTGGCAGAGGATGGGGCTGCAATGTGAAGTATATACCTTGGAAATCATGGAATGGTTTGGGAGGGACCTTAGAGCCCACCCAGTGCCACCCCTGCCGTGGGCAGGGACACTTTCCACCAGCCCAGGGTGCTCCGAGCCCCGTCCAACCTGGCCCGGGACACTCCCAGAGCAGGAATTCTGCCTCCCACTATATGGGTTGGATGAGCAGGGAAGGGGCCCAAGGGAATTCTCAGGGAATTCTGTTGCAGGACCAACATGCAAGCCCTGATTTTACCTTCCGTGCTCAGCTTGGAAACCCAAGGCTGAATCCGACTGTTCCCTGCCTGGGGGAGGATCCCACAGCACTGCAGGGGCTGTGTCCTGGCTGCTCCACACAACACTGACGTTGGGGTGTCAGCACCAGGTTCACTTCTGGCTTCACCTCCAGATACTCTCAAGGGCCTGTTCTGTGTTAAGTAACCTCCTTAAAAACTTGCAAAGTGCCCCTGTCTGTCGGAATCCAAATCCCACTGAAGGGGAAACGCAGACCTGGAGCCATTACCAGACAGTCCTTTCCTCCTTTTTCCTGCTCTCTTTTTTAATTTTTTTTTTTATTTCTTCTTTCTTCCCAGACAGCAAGAAGCAAACCCCTCTGCTCTGAGCAGCTGCCTTTGTTCCCTGCCCCACTGCTGCTCCCAGCTCGGGGGCTCTCTGGGGAGCGTGTCCAGCCCGTGGCCAAGGGACACGTTTGTCACTGGATGTGTCCTCCCTGGAATCACTGTTCCAGCTCTGCAGCTCCAGCTCATTACTCCCATTTCCAGGCACAGGCATTTCCCCACTGCACAGATGTTCCCACTGACACTGCAGATCCATCAGGGAACCAGCACTCCAAGCGCAGCAGGGCTCCCCTGTCCCTGCCACCAAACCCCCCAAGGGCTCAGGGAGCCTGGTGGCACCTCGTGGGAGTGGAGCCACAACTCCCAGCTGAGCTTTAAACAGCACAGAGAGAAAAAGCCTAAGGAAAAGATACTTAATAAAATCTGCCTTGCTCGTGCACTCCAAAAATGAAGGGAATTATCCTCAATGGAATCATTCACTGGTTGTGTTTGGGGTGCAGGAGATCACTGCACCCCCCTTCAGCCCCAGAGACCACCTGCCAGGGGCCACAAACCCCCAAAGAACAGACCACACTCTCCTTGGGGAAGCTGTTTCTTGTGAGTTGCCAGTGGTTGTGTTCCCATGCCAGGGCTGCCCCCCTGCCCTGCCCTGCCCTGCCCTGCCCTGCCCTGCCCNGCCCCCCTGCCCTGCCCTGCCCTGCCCTGCCCTGCCCTGCCCTGCCCTGCCCTGCCCTGCCCAGGGGTCCCAGCCCAGGGAGGACAGCCCGGTGCCACACTCGGGACTCCCCCCAGCCCCCAGCCCTGGATGGAGCTCCCTGGGCTGGTCCACCCCCCCCAGAACACCCCTGCAGTTGGGAGACCCACCCAGACACCCTCAGGGAGCCCTTCCCACATCCAGCACTGCCAGGGACACCCGTGCAGGAAGCAAACCACGGGCAGGGCTCTTCTTGTATGTTCACCCATTAATTTTGCCTCCAGGATTTTCTGTCCCTGCTTCCCACCCCCAGGAGATGCAGCAGCCCCCCGAGGGTCCAGAGGAGCAGCCCGGTGTGTGGGGGCTCTCTGGGACCAGCCTGGCTGGCATCTGCTCTGCACTCCACAGCTGTCTGACTAAACTGTTGCCCTGAAACGACCACAATACTTCCCTTTTTATCAGCACTACATCGCTTTTTAGCAGAATAAGCCTCCTAATCACACAGCAGCCTGACTTCCTGGTCCTGTTTTTGTGGGGTTGATTTATATCATTACCTTCTGGCCCTTTTCACCCGTGGCACAATTACAGAACAGCAATGCTGTCATACAGGGAGGTTCTTGCCTGAAGGAAAACACACCTGAACAGCCTCACCCAGGTGGGGGGAGCACAGACCAGCCCCTGGCACTGCCCACAGAGGGGTGGCCCTGTGCCACTTCAGGAACCTTGGAAGTTTGGGGTCTGATCCCTAAACCTACACTTTTACAATCACAGAATATCCTGAGTTGGGAAGGACCCCCAAAGACCATGAGCCCGACTCCAGCCCTGCACAGACAGCCCACCAATCCCCCCCTGTGCCCCAGAGCATCACCCCAACCCTCCTGCAGCTCTGGCAGCTCTCCCTGCGCTGCCAGTGGCTGCCACAGGAAAACTCTGCAGCACAGGGTCAGAAAGTGCTTGAAAAGAAAGCAAACTGCAAAATATAAGCCAAATTGTATTTCTGTTTGCTTGTTTATATATTTAAATACACCCCAATATATTTAGATTTTTTGCATGCTTGCATATGTAAATGACCCTGTATTTGCTATATTAGTACATCTTTGCATGTTTACATATTTAAATTTATCTATTTTTGCGTGGTTTGCATGTTTATATATTTATAGGTCTATGTTTATATTTATGAATTTATGTATTTGTATTTATATGCTTGCATATGAGGTATTTGTAACTATCTGTTCATATTTATATACTCGTGTATTATGTAATTATATTTACTTCTTTAGATATAAAAACTTAAAGGAATTCCCATTGTAACCAGAGAAACATTGGAAAGAGCAACAAATATTTTTATAACCAAATAAATCCCTTAAGAATTAAAAGACATCCATAACTTTATATTCATTTTCATATTCAAAATGTCCTTTTGAGGTTCTGACATTTCTTTCCCGTTCACCCCCTAGACGACAGCAGTGGGAGTTCCAGGAGCCCTTTTTAAGGAGTGAACCCTTTAGAGGTCAAACCTGGGTGTTAATTTGGGGGTTTCAGCCCCTGCTGGTCCCCTGGCACAGCTCCTGCCATCCCTGAGATCCCCCTGCCCTGGCACAGCTCCTGCCATCCCTGAGATCCCCCTGCCCTGGCACAGCTCCTGCCCTTCCCCGGGGGTCACAGAACCTCAGAACACCCTGAGCTGGAAGGGACCCCCAAGGCTCACCAAGCCCAACTCCCGCCCTGCACAGGACACCCCAAAATCCCACCATGTCTCCGATTGTCCAACCCCCCAACACGTCCAGCAGAGATTCCCAAGGTGCCCTGTGAGACTCCCAGTTCCTGTGGGAAATTCCTGACTGTTTCCTGCCCCCTTCCCAGCCCATTCTCAGCCACCGAAGCTCCCCCGGTCCCCGCCCCGGGCTCTCTGTGGCTGCATCCCCAGGGCTGCCCGGCAGCTCCATTCCGCTCCTCCCTCACCCAACAATGGCCATTCCCTCTCTCCGTGCCCACCTTGGACTTCTCCTTTCCCCTTCCATCCCAGCAACAGACCCCAAACCCGAGAAACTGCTCGTTCCAAGTGCCCTGGCCGATGTTCTCCAACCAAAAGAACCCAACAAGACTTCTTCTTTCAAATCCAGCAGTCGGTCAGAGAAGAAGGAGCTCCGTGTCAGATGTTGATGGTCCCTTTTGCTCCCGTTCCAGCTGTGCAGAGGCAGCAGCTCAAGGCTGTGATTGGGGCCCTCTGCAGCTGCAAACTGGCCAAGGTTCATGTGCACATGGACCTGTCCTGGGACATTTCACTCCAACCTCCTGCCGCTCTCCTCCCGAAGACCACAAGGCACCAACTACAGGTTTTGGGTGGGATCCAAGGGAGGAATGGCTTTCCTCTCTCCCAACGTCCTTTGCCACTCTCAGCAGCACTGAAGCTCTCGGTGGGTGTGTGAGGTGTGAGAAATATAGGCTTAATTCGTGTCAAAAATCTAACGAAGTGTATTGTATGGTTTGCCAAATTATTCTAGGGGATTCCAAAAGCACCAAGTACATTTGGGCGTTGGGGAATGTGCTGTAAAGATTTAGCAACTAAAAGCGAGACAGGAACTTAGTTTAACATATAAAAAGAGGGTAAAAGAAGAAAGCCAAAGTTAATGACTAATTAGCTTTGATACAAGATAGATACAATGGAAACAAAGATTAAGTCAGGTACCTCAACACAAAGGGGTGACAGACCAACCAAGATAAAGAGAGAAGCATCCCCAAGCGAGAGAGATAAAACTTGAACAATGGAGCGTCTCTGGTAAAATTTTAAGCTGGGAATATCGTAATCCTTCCTGACCCGTGATTACCAAAGAGATTTGAAAGGAGAATCATTAAACAAGAAATCAAGAATACGTATGTTTCGACTGTCTCTAAGCAGAGCCAGCGGGCTCTGACGGGGTGTTACTGACAGAGCGGGGACTCTGCGGGCCACCCAGCGCTGTTTTACTCTGCAATCTTTTCATTACCTCTACAATTAAAACTCCCCTTTTTGCTGAGTGACTTGGTCATTCCGGGTGGTCATTTATAACATGAGGGATGTTCGTGGTCCTGGCACAGCGGGCACAGCTGGAGAAGGGATGGGAGCCCAGCAGACCTGTCCTCCCTCACTCCGCACCCAGCAGTTCCTCGAAAGAGCTCCCACCAGGTTCCCTCCCAAGGCCTGGAGAACACAGTCCTGTGTCCTGCCAGCGACGTCCCCCTGCCAGGGACCGGCAGTGCCCGGGGGCAGCTGGCACGGGGGCAGTGCTGCAGCTCCAAACCCCCGCCTGGTGCCACCTCCCCGGGGGGAAATTCACGCCCATGTTACATTGAACACAAATCTAGCGGGGACACCTCAGTCCACATTCCTTGGGAGGCAATTCCACAGGCTCTGAACAGCACTGGGGATCTCTCTTCCTTTCTCAAAATAGATCTCCTGACTCGGCAGATCTGGCAGTGGCTCAGGAGATAGGAAAGAGTCACCAGGAGCTGAGGAAATGGGAGTTTCCCCCAGTGCAAGGTCAGTGCAGACCATCAGCCCCAAAAGCCACTTTATCTCACAGTCATTCATATGCAGAAAAATGACATTTTACAGTTTCCCTGACAACTAAATTACCAACCAAAAAACTTCCAGACCCCAATGGCAGCTCAGTTGCCCCTTCCTTTGCTGCTGAGTTTGGAGGAATTGTTTCTCTCTTAAATAAGCAAACAGGATGACATTTCCTGCCCAAACTTGCAAATAATGTTGGTTTTTTCACACCATCCCTTTTTACTCCTCCTGTGTGAATCCTGCAAGGCATTTGTGGTGTGTTAAATCTCCCCAGGACCAGCGGGGTGCAGGCTGTGCAGCAGGGGAGCAGACAGGAGAGCCTGAGGTGCTTCTGGCTGGGCTCACACTCCACACAGGCAGAGTTGCCCACGTTTTGCAGGAATTCTCTTGCTTTCCACACAAAGCCCAGGCCAAATGGCTGTCTGGCTGCTCAGCAGCAGCAATTCAGGGAGAAATCAAGCAGTGAAGTTAACCCAGCACTTCGTGGAGCAGTGAACATATTGATGGGTCCATGGCTGGTTCCAGCACTGCGTTAATGAGCACTCACAGGGATTTCTGGGGGGTGATTTCATCAAGAACCACCAGGCCAATCTTCTCTGCACATCTCTACTTCCCATTCTGCCCTCTTTTCCAAAACAAACAGTCTTAAATATTTTATCTGGACCTATCTTGAGCCTTAGACTTGTGTCCCAAGGCCATCAATAAGTCACAATAACACTTCTGTGACACATCCTTGTTGCGCATCCCTGGAAAGGGAATGAGAAGGGACCAGGCAGCTGCTGCTCCAAATTAATGGAGAAAACAGGGTAATCAGAACAGCTCCAGGCCTGTCAGCTTGACACTGATCCTGCACAGGGCAATGGGATCAGCAAAACACAACATTATCTAGAGAGAATTACAGCAGCTTAATCAAATTAATGCCAGCACTCGTGCCTCCAAAACTGCAGTGTCAAACTGGGCTGCCACATTCCTTCTGCTGGGATTAGTGGGGTGGGGAGAACAGAACAGAAGCCCTGGCACAGCAGCTGGCACAGGATTTGCCACTGCCCAGCTCTCCCTGAGGGCTCGGGCTGTGATGTGACCCTGAAGAGCTCGGAGATCTCAACAGGGGGAGTTTAGGACAGTTTAGGACCAACAGGGAAGTTTAGGAGCCAGCAGGGGCAGAGCCCAGCTCAGCCAGGTCCAGCCTGGGCCTTTGCTCACTTGGGCTCTTCCCCAAAGACTTAAGGCATGGAATCATTTCTGTGCAAGGGAGTCAAAACTTTGAAGGTCCCTTTCAACCAAGACAATATTTAAAGTAGAGTTAAAAACATCAGGGAGGAGTCCCAGCTGTTCCCTGGAGCCCAGTGCTGCAGAGGGACCCTGGGATGGCAGGCAGCAAGATTGGTTTGGGGTGTCAGAACATTTGGAATATGAACAATGGAATATGAAATGAAGAGCCAACCCAGCACTGCCCTGTGTGCTCTCCCTGAGCTGACACAGCTCCTGGCCTGGGCTGGCTGGGCAGGGCATTAACAAGACCAGCACCTGGAAGCACCAGCCCTGGCAGAAAGTCCTCCTGCACCAGAAGAAGGTCCAAAGCTCCATTTCCCACCACTCGGTTAGCTGTCAGCCCCCAAATGTGAGCTGTCAGCCCCTAAATGTGAGCTGTCAGCCCCTAAATGTGAGCTGTCAGCCCCCAGTGTGAGCTGTCAGCAGGAAAAGAAGCGATCAGGGGGCAGGGACCAAAGGACAGTCAGCCAGGGCCACCAAGTGCCCCCAGCTGCTGGCTGAGTCCACCAGCAGCACTGCAGGATCTCAGAGGTGCCGGCCAGCACCCACTGATTGTGATTGCACAGAGGACAAGACGCACCCACCGAGCTGGAGGGACAACAAGGACATTCAAAGGAGCTCCACTGACCCCCCAGGCCGATGACCACAGCGTGTCCCCTGCTGGAGTCTCCTCTCAGGGAGCTCCTTGGCCAGGAGGACAAAGGCCACAGCCCCTGATGTCTCCCCTTCCCTGCAGCTCTTTCGAACTCCATGGATTTCCTCCCAGAGGGGCAGGAGGTGCTGACGCATCTCCAACCGTTTTCTCAGAGATTCATCAGCTAAAATAGATCCTTCCTATATGAGCAGGGAGTTTAATTCATTCACACTCCTGTGATGTAACAAGTTAAATTAAAAACACTGAACCCGTAAGACTTGCTAACAAACCTTTTATGGTGATTTCACTGGTCCTACAAGAAAACTTCCTCCTACCAAAACTGGGAAGTGTATTTTTAAGAGCTGTGAAACTGGAAGCAATGTTGGAAACCATCACAGTGAACTGGGGGCAGTTACAGTGGCTTAGTTCTGAAGTCATCTAAATTCCTCCATTACCAAATGTTTGAGTTCATCATGAAGAATTATTAAGATGCCACAGGTACCTTTATTCCATCAGTCCACAAACTGGCATTTCCAGGGGGCTTAAATATCATACTGATAATTTTGGGTCACTCCTCTCCCCTGGGCCTTGATTGCTGAGTTGCAATAGAGAATCAGAATGGTCTGGGTTGGAAAAGCCCTCTGAGCCCACCGAGTCCAACCATCCCCCAGCACTGCCAGGGTCACACTGACCATGACCCCAAGTGCCACATCCACAGGGCTTTGAAACGCCCCCCAGGGATGGGGATCTACCCCTGTCCTGGGCAGCCCCTTCCAATGCCTGTCCACCCTCTCCATGAAGAAATTCCTCCTGATGTCCACCCTGAACCTCCCTCTGCTCCTGTCCCTGTTCCCTGGAGCACAGCCCGACCCACCCCAGCTGCCCCCTCCTGGCAGGGACTGGCAGAGCCACAAGGTCCCCCCTGAGCCTCCTTCTCTCCAGGCTAAAAGTAGAAGACAGAAGGTGCAGCCACCATTTCAGGGTGAGAGGTCTCAGAATACATCAAATAACTGGCCTTGGGTTTAATCCCACCCCTGCAGCATCACCCACTTCACAGGACCAAGAAAAGCCTCACTCAACTACAAAGCACAAAGCAACATCCATTCAACTTCCTACAAACAAAGGGCATTCTGACCAAACTGGAAAGGCTTCAATCAGTGGGAAGGATCCAAAATAATCTTACAGCAAAGAGCCTTCTGATGCCAATGAACATCAAAAAACCAACCAACCAACCAAAAAACCCATCAAGCTCCAAACCCAAACCCCAGCCTGCTGAAGGCACACGGGCTCCCATTCCTAAACGAGGCAGTGCTTGCCCTGGCAGGTTTTGAAAGAAGCTCTGCCTTCTGTGAGAGCTCAGGATGAGCCTTGGGATGGTGTGGCTGGTGCTGCTGCAGCCCCCGGCCGAGACAGCCGTGCCAGCCCCGGCCGGGAGCCGCCACCGGGAGCGGCTCGCCCCGAAGGGCAGGGCTGGATCGCTGATCACGGAGTGGAAACAACATCGGAGGCTCAGAAAAGCTTCAACTCCCAGCTATTAAAATCTACTGGCAGAGCTTCAAGGGTTTCCCCCGACAGGGAGGTTCCTCAGGGCTCCCAGAGCCCCCCTGCTGCAGAAAAGGGGTCAGGGCATGGGTGGGAGTGTGCTGGGCACGGGTGGGAGTGTGCTGGGTGTGGGTGGGAGTGAGCTGAGCACGGGTGGGAATGTGCTGGGTGTGGGTGGGAGTGA
>VXAU01000574.1:185627-270649 GCA_013399695.1 Formicarius rufipectus | reverse complement strand
GTGCAGTGCTGTGTGGTGCGGTGCTGTGCGGATCGGTGCGGATCGGTGCGGCGCTGTGCGGTGCGGTGCGATGCTGTGTGGTGCGGTGCGGTGCTGTGCGGAGCTGTGCAGTGCTGTGCGGTGCGATGCGCGCACGCGGTGCCGCCCAGCCCCGCCTGGACGGGGCGCCCCGCGGCCGGAGCATCCCCGGCGGGGCCGCGGCAGCCTCGCAACCTCGAGGAGGAGGAGCCGCCACGAGGCCCCCGTGTCCGACAGTCCCCGCACGCCGCGTCCCTCCTGTTTGCCCAGGCAGGAGCCACTGCCCGCACCGGGACCGGGGTGCGGGGCCGGGCTCCGGGAAAGCGCTCGGAGCCTCTCGGGAGCGGCGCTGGGAAGCGACGGTGAAGCTCAGAGTCCCCCCCAGGGGCCTGCGGTGCCGCGGGCCACGGGCTAAAACCGCGTGGGTGATGGGGAACACCTGGCAGGGCATCCTGCCCGTGGGTGAGGCTGTGCTGGCCGCCCTCCGTCACCCACTGCGGGACAGTCAGCAAAGCTGCCGCGGCGTAGGCGTGTGAGCGGCAGGCAATGCTGAGCACCTGCTGAGCACCTGCCGGGGCTCCAGAGGAACACACTGTGGTTTGGGAAGGGACTCTAAAGCTCGTCCCGTTCCACCCCCTGCCGTGGGCAGGGCCACCTTCCGCTCCATCAGTGCCCACAGGTTGGGTCCTGCACTCCTGTTCCACAGAGCAGCCGCTGCAGGAGCAAGTGCTGGTGCTGCTCAGCTCCTTGGTTTGCTCTCTTTGTTTCCAAGCACAGCAAACCCTCAGCCCCGGCCCTGCCGTGCCCCGGTCACTGTTCACCCTGCCCTGTGCTGGGCAGCCACTGCCACACGCAGCCTTGGGCAGGCCATGACAATGGCATGTGATTTCCTCGGGGACACGGTGGCTTTACAGCTCTGTGCTGAGTAAGGTCATCATCACCTCGCTCCTCCAGCCCTGTGGAATCTGCCGGGCAGCAGAGAGGGAAAGCGTTTAGCAGGAGCTGGAAGAGGATCACAGGCAGGTTTATGGCAGCAGCGAGTTCCCCTGCCCTGTTTCACGTGGCTAATCCCAGGGCACAGATGTGCCCTCTCCCCGTGTCACTAGGGCAGCAACACCAGCCCCAGAAACAATCCCAGACTCTCCTGCTCTCACCATCTCCAAGTGGGTACTGAAATTTAGCCTGCAAAAGTTCTGCTCCACCAACATTCCTGTAGTGCCTGAAGTGGACATTCCCCGGTTTGATGGTGCCCAGAGAAGCTGTGGCTGCCCCATCCCTGGAAGTGTCCAAGGCCAGGTTGGACGGGGCTTGGAGCAACCCAGGACAGTGGAAGGTGTCCCTCTCAGCAGAAGGAGATGAGCTTTAAGGTTCCTCCCAACCCAGCCCGGTCTGGGATTCTGTGATTTCAGGGGAGACACGGAGGGAGGTGTTCAAAGTCAGCCCCTCCCTCTTCCAGCACCACGACCAGCGCCCTCGGCTGCTGGCACAGCTCCCGCCGGTGGCACCCTTGGGGCCTCCAGCAGGGAGTGACCAGGACATCAAATATTCTTTCAGTAGGAGCACGGCCAAGGTGAGGAGAAGGCTTTGCTGTTCCAGCAGTCGCACACGGAGCCGCTGCTGCCCAAGGCAGGTTCGTACCGGGTGTTGTGCCCATCGGAGATGGGAAATTGCTGTGGGCAGAGGAGCACTGGCACGGCAGGGACAGCCTCTGGGAGGCAGGAGGTGGAAATTTGTCTCCCAGGGGATCCACTGTAGCACAAAATAGGTGTTTTTTTGTCACAGGAAGTTCTCCCTTCCTGCTAAACATCTCCAAGGTTTCGCAGGGTGCCTCAAAAAACCCCAGATGAGTCAAGTCCTTACACACAAAATCCAGGCAGATCTTTCTCCCCAGGAAAGAGAAATGCAGGGCTGTGCTGTGGGGGAGCTGCAGGAGGACAGGGGGAGGTGGGAACCTTCCCAGGGGGATAACCCCCCTCAAGCCAGGGCCTGGGAAAGGAAAAGCTGGGGCATGTGGAACTTAAATCTCCAATTCCCTCTGTCTTACACCAGTTTCATTGACTTCAGTAGAGAGGAAAACCAAGGCAAGCAAGAGCAAGATTCACTCCCTAAAAAACGTGGATCCCAGGCGCATCCCTAAATGTTGCCCAATGCACAACTCAAGCTGACCAGTGGGACAAATCCTTAGCCTGGGTCTCCACACGTGCACTTCAGCATTTCCACTGACACCCCCACACAAACACCCCCTCCGTGCTGTGATCCAGCCATTTGTAGGCCTGGCTAAGTTTCAAAAGAATGGAATTCCTTCAGGAAATTTCATAGGAAAACTGGGTGCCTTTCCCAAAGGGGTTCTGCAAGTTTGGGCTCAGAAGTGTCTGTTGGAGCTACACCAGCTGGGAAGACGGTGGGGTAAATCCAAGTGTCACTGATAACCCTGAAATAAAGTTACTTCTATTTTTAAAGTCTGGAATAAAGAGAGAAGGAACAGTTTTAAGGACACAACTCCTTCTATTTAATAAATGGTGGAGCTACTCAGCTCCAAAAATGTTCCCTGTAGAATTCCCAATATATTTTTTTTCCCCTCTGGTTTTGCTAAGTCTTCTCAAGTGCCACTTGATATATTCCCAGACAATGACAAACTCCTTTTCTGGAGGTTTTAATTGTAAGACTGAGAAGAGCAGATGAGTCATGGCTGTGGTGCTTTAGACAGAGGGTGATTTTTAGGTCACCCTCAAAGTAGGACACAGGGGATGGTAACTGAGAGTCCAGTTGTGTGCAGGGAGAGGGTGATGGTGGCTCCAGGTGGGGTGAGAGGGGACCTGTCAGTGCAGAGTCTGGCAAAGGAGGGCAATGACTTTGGAAACAGCAAGAATGACCAATAATGAACCTTCTTTTTGGGAGACTTGGAGGGGAAAAGCAAAATTGGGCAAGGAAGGATGGGATGGGATAGAGGTTGGAACAAGATGACCTTTAAGGTCCCTTCCAACTCAAACCTTTCTATGACTCTATGGGATGGAAAGGGTGGAGCATCTCTGCCTGGGACAGGACATTGCTGCTGTCACCACCACTGCCACCCTGCTCCTGGCCTGCCCAAGGTCTGACATTTTGAAGGAAAGGGCTCTGAGACCTCTGTCCATGAGAAAACTGGCAGCAGAGTGCAGTGACAGGGGATAGGCAGAAGAAGGAGCCAGTCATTTCACCTGGGCTGTCCTCTGCGTCCTCCTGATTGTGGCAGAATCTGGAAGACCATGAAGAGAGGGGAAAAATTAGGATTGAAAGGGGAAAAAATGCTCATGGAATCCCAAAAAGTTCCCGGGTATCACCCTCCTCCTCATCTCCAGCATGTGGCTGATGGATAATTGTCATTCTCCATGAGGTATTGATGGAGCTCTTCCACCACAGGACGTCAAGAGCTCTCCCATGAGGAGGATGCCAAGGGCTGTGCCCACACCTTGGGAGCTTTCCTCCCCCACAGTGAGCTCTGAGGGCCTGGAGAAGTTCATGGGCTACAGGAGACTTTGGCAGGGGCTGATGTCAAAAATGGAGAAGGTGCAGGGGACAATCAGTGTGGCTGGGAAGCTCCCTGGAAAAACTTGGGATATTTGCATCCCTGGGGCCTGTAGTGGGTCAAAGATCTGAAAGTACCAAGGTCCCAAGTTCGTTTTTCTGGAGTGTCTGAGACGGGCAGGCTGGACATCAAAAGTTATAACCCTTCTTCAAAATGGAACAACTCATTTCTGCTACTTAATAGTGAAATTATTTAATCTCTATCATCTGGAAGCACTTTAAAAACCTGTTATAAAATATAACCACCAGGGACCTTAAACTGCTCACTCTTGCCTTTCTCATCACAAAGACAAACGAAGGCAGGAGAGGAGCTGGGACAAAGTTGATGTCCTCCAGGATGGGCTAGTGGAAAGTGTCCCAGCCCATGGAAAGGGACGGGACAGGATGAGCCTTCAGGTCCTTTTCAACCCAAACCATTCCAGGATTCCATGTGCTGGTTTAGATGGGATGTTGGGAAGGAATTGCTGGCTGGGAGGGTGGGCAGGCCCTGGCACAGAGTGGGCAGAGAAGCTGTGGCTGCCCCAGCCCTGGGAGTGTCCCAGGCCAGGTTGGATGGGGCTTGGAGCACCCTGGGCTGGTGGGAGGTGTCCCCGCCATGGCAGGGAGCTGGGATGGTCTTTAAGGTTCCTCCCAACCCCATCCAGTCTGGGATTCCATGGTTCTGTGACTACCACTGCTGCCATGTGGGGCCACTGGGATGTTCAGTGTTGGCCCCAGGGGTCAGGACCGTTGTCAGAAGAATCCCTGACCCTCTCCCTTCCATTTTGCTTCCTCCCAAAGTCTGATCTTCAGGCGGTGCACAGAAACCCTCTCCCCTCTGTAACTTCCTGCCCTGGAGAAGTTGAGCTCTCCAGGCGTATCCAGCCAAGGAAGTGTTTAAATTCCTGCTCCCAGCCCAACCCCAGCTGCCTCTCAAACACACGATTTCACTGAATCCTCCACAATCCAGGCGTGACTTTCCCTGTCAGAGCCGGCTGAAGAGCAGATGAAGGTCACTCCTGCCTCCTCTGCTGGCGTGGGCAAAGAGAACAGCTTTGCTGCAGAGGTTCCCCACCCGTGTTCTCTGTCAGTGCTGGCAAAGTTGGAGGCTGTGCCACCTCGGCAGCCCCTCCCAGCAGGGCACACACACACGCTGGGGGCAGAGGGAAGGAGATGCCACTGCACTGCTGCAGTGGGCTGCTCTCTGCAGCAGCGTGTGGCAGGAACACACTGCAGGCTCTGCAGCACCAACAAAGCTCTCCAGGGGCTCCGTGACATCCTCCAGAAACCCGCTGTGCCGCTTCCCTGCTCCAGACCCCGCTGACCTGGGAGCTGCTTGAGTCCTTTCTACCTCCAAAATGGGAATACAGCTCGTGGAGGGGCAGAGACCCTGGGCAGCTGCTGCCCCACCACGGATGGGCTCCCGGCCCTGGAGTGCTGCCGACCCCGTGGGCAAGGAACATGAGTGACCAGTGGTCATCCTGTGCCAGGCACGGCCTGGTGTGGCCATGGCAGAGGAGATGGGGCTCTGCTCTGCTCGGAGATGCCAGGGGTGTGCCGGGACCTGGAGGTGGGTTAGATGGGTCTGTAAAGAACTGGAGCAGCTTTAAGGTCCCTCCCAACCCAACCCAACCCACTCCAGGATTCCGTGGTGCTCAGCCACACGTGGTGTGTGACACAGGAGAAGCTGCACTGGAAGGAATGCTGCAAGGGAGGACCTGATGGTGAGGCCACCACGAGGTGCAGAAGTGGCCAAGAGCAAATTTTTCACAGAATCCCAGGACATGCTGAGCTGGAAAGAACCCACAAAGACCATCCAGTCCAACCCTCAGCCCTGCACAGCCCCAGCCCCAAGAGTCACCCCCTGTGCCCCAGGGCATCATCCCAACCCTCCTGGAGCTCTGGCAGCCTCGGGGCTGTGCCCACCACCCTCTGGGGGAAGAGCCTTTCCCTGAGATCCCCCTGCCCCTCCCATGAGCAACGTGAGCCACCCATGAGGTGATCCAGCTTTATCCCCCACCAAGGTTCACTGCTCTGGTCAGGCTGGCTTTAAATGTCCTGGGAAACCACACTTTCCCACAACACACCTTTTCGTTTTTTCAAACACCTAATTCCCTGACACCCTCTTATTCTTACCAGCTCTCAAATCGCCCCTAAATCCCCCCTGGGGTTCTGGGTGTTGGCACCTCCCCCCGCTTTTCCCTTTCCCTGTGGTGTTGGAGGAGCTGCCGTGGGCACAGCTGCAGCCTGGCAGGGCTCCCGAACAGAGGCAGTGCCAGGTCTCAACCACACCCCAGCCGTGTGCCCTCTGCGATGATCCCCTGGCAGCAGGAGGGAGGTCCATGGCCGTGCCAGGGACACACAGGGAAGGGTGTGAGCTCACCAAGCCCCTGAGCCTGGCTCTGCCATTCCAGCAGCCACCACTCCAGGCGTTTGGGGCACAGATTTCATACCATGTTCCTTCTAGAACTAGACTACAACGAGCAGGAGAGGTGAGGGTGGCATGAGGCTTCAGGGACCACCTGTCAGCAGAAAGCCCAGCTCTTTATCGGCCTCAGGCTCTCCTTTGGCCAAGCACATCCATGTTCCCGAGGCACTTCCATGAGTTTACCTGTTGCATCCCCCAAAAAGGAAAGAACTAATCAACACCAGAGCTGGGTGGAGGGAAATCTGCTGCCCAATGAAATTCCTTGACCTTCAGTGGATGGGGCACAGGGCTTGGTCCTGAACAACTAATCCCATGCATCCTGATACTTTTCATGAGGGGAGATCCCATGGGCAGGAGGTGGCCAAGACCATCCCAGGGCAGCTGTGGGGCCAAGCGGGGCCCAGGCAGTGGGATGGATGAGTGGTGCTCCCAAACCCACGGGGCCTGCAAAAGCTGTTCCCCAAATCAGGTGCCCAGGAAGGCACTTCAGGGGGTTTGGATACTCCTGGAAATATCTTTTAGCAGAAACTGTAAGAGATTGGCTTTAAGCTGAAGGAGGGTGGGTTTAGGTGGGATATTGGGAAGAAATTCTTTGCTGAGAGGGTGGGCAGCTCTGGCACAGGGTGCCCACAGGAGCTGTGGTTGCCCCTGGATCCCTGGAAGTGTCCAAGGGCAGGTTGGATGGGGTTTAGAGTGACCTGGGCTGGTGGGAGGTGCCCCTGCCCGTGGGGGACCCCAAACATTCTGGGATTCCATGATTCTGTTTTCTTCCCAAAAGGACACGGGGGTGGAGGCAGATCACCCAAGGACAGAGGGAGCTGCTGGTTGCCCCTGGAGAGCCCCTGCTCCTGTTCCCCAGGCTCAGCTCCCTGCTCCCAACCCTCCTTCCTCCCCAGCCCACCCGCAGCTGCTCCAGGGAAGTCCCACCACTCACAGGGACAGACCTGCCTGCTCCAGGGGGCCACCCCGAGCCGACAGCACGGGGGGCTGCACAGGGGTTTTGCAGTTCTGGGGGGTTTTGAACCCAACTGGAAGGGTTGAAGGTTGGTGGGGGCAGCCCTTGGCACCACCAGCCGCTGATGCCCCAGCACAGGGCTCACCGTGCCCACCCCCAGCCCAAGACCACAGCCCCTGCAGTTGAATGCCTCTTAGATCAGAGACTGAGTAAACTCCCATTTTTTTGGTCTATTACCCTCTTAGCATTTAAAAATAGAGCTGTTACTAAGCGATGGCAGCGAGGAGAAAGCAAAGCCTGTCGAGGATGGCTGGTGAGAGCAGGTATTTTTCCCAGCCCAAGAGCTGTAAACACTGTGGGCTGTGAGGCTGTGAATCAGAGCCCTGCCCCTCCCCAGCCCTGCTCTCCTGGTGTCCCCCACAGCAGCAGCAGCAGCAGCAGCAGCAGCAGCAGCAGCTCTTCATTTGCACTCTGCCTTGGAACATCTTGGCTTGCAGGTCACATTGTCAAGCCTTTCCACTCATCTTAATGTCTTGGAAGAAAAACGGGATGATCTCACCATGTGGTGGTGTAACCAGGGGGGCAAGAGCTGGAGAAGCATCCACAGGTCTCGGGTCTGAAAGTGGCCACTTCTGTGCTGCCTGTGCCCCTGAGCAGGTGCTGGCAGCCCCACCTCATCCCCTGGGATGGAAACACTCTCAGGTGGAGGCAGAGAGGAGCAGGGAGGTGACTCCAGCTGGACTTGGCATTGTGCAGGGATTTCACAGTCTGCACTGAGGTTATGAGGAGAAGAGGGAGCATCCCAGTTCCCAGGACAAGCCCATGGGCTGATGGCAAGCCCAGTGACAGCAGTAGGGCAGGGAGAGAAGTCATGGCATGAGCTCATCTCTGCAGCAGCTCAGAGACTCAGCTCAGTGCTTCTCACTGCTGCTCGATCTCTGTGTCCAGCTGCCCTTTCTAGTCCTGCTTTGAGGACACAGGTGGGAGGAGATATCCAGGAGAGGATGGAGAAGGAGCTGAGCTGTGCTCAGGCTGCACCTTTGCAGCTCTTACTGCCCCAAGTAGATCCCAAAGTAACTTCAGAGCGAAAAGTGCACGTTCCCAGAACCACAGAATCCTGAAATGGCTCGGGTTGGGAGGCACCATCCTAAAGATCGTCTTGTCCCACCCCCTGCCACGGGCAGGGACACCTTCCACAGACCAGGTCACTCCAAGCCCTGTCCAACCTGCTCTTTTTCCTCCTAAAGATTATTTACCTCACCACCTCATGCCATTTGCTCAAGGGGTTGTGCTTGTCCCAGAATCCTTCCCAAGGGAAGGAGGCCCCTGGTCCACCCTTGGCCATGGCAGGTGGCCACGGGCACTGCGGGGTGTGCTGGAAACACAAGTGGGTGCAGCGATGCCCTGCCTTGGTGGGACGTGTTTCCTGAGGGTGGATTCTGCTCTCAGCTGTAACCCAGGACGCCACCATCCCCTTCCCTGCCCTCAGCAGGGCTCTTCAGTTGGCAGCTCTAACTCGGGGCAGGCTGGGGGGGTCACACCGCTGCCCCCCGGCAGCTGTTGGAGCCCGAGGAGGGAAGTCCAGCATCGTGGAATCAAACCCCCTCAGGCCATCGAGTCCAACCATCCCCCCGGTGCTGCCAAGGCCACCACTGACCACGTCCCCACGTGTCTTCAGAGGCAGTGCCCCCTGCCCAGGGTGGCAGCCAGCTCGGGAGGGCAGGGGGCTGCGGGCAGGGCTGGCACCAGAGCAGGACAGGGCAGAAGGGGATTTACTCCCATATTGAACAAAGCAGCAGCACCTTGGGGAGATGTCTGGTTTTGACTAATGACCTACAGCTACTTTGTTCCTTCCAGAGGGGAAAAATTATAAGATTCATTATTACATCCACTAATTACTTTGGTTAAGTGTCAGACCTGCACAGTGCAATGCTGTGTTTTCATATATTAAAGACATTAATTGTCAGGGAACAGTATGCCATGACTAATTCTTTTTCTTTTTTTTTTTTCTTTTTCAAACAACAAGAAGTCAATATTCAGTATTTTGACTATTAGGAGCTGAAGCAGCACAACAGATCCGCAGTCAATGTTTCCCCACTGAGCTGTGCTGGGGAAGGACTCGGGCTCAGCAATTGTTTTACTGTTACCAAAACCTGTTATGGGCTCAGTGGATCATGTTGTGGGAGGTGCCACGGGAGGATCAGAATGACAATGACACCCAGAGCCACAGGTGGGGTGTGACCAGGACATGCCAAACCCTGCACACCTGCCCAGGTGTTTGTGGGGAAATAAAGGGTTTGGTTGGCAGCTTCCTGGGGAGGGGCAGAGGAGGGGCAGGCACTGAGCTCTGCTCTGGGGGACCAGGGACAGCAGCAGGGGATGGCAGGAGCTGTGCCAGGGCAGGGCAGGGGGATCTCAGGGATGGCAGGAGCTGTGCCAGGGTAGGTCAGGGGGATCTCAGGGAAAGGCTCTTCCCCCAGAGGGTGGTGGGCACTGCCCAGGCTCCCCAGGGCAGTGGGCACAGCCCCGAGGCTGCCAGAGCTGCAGGAGGGTTGGGATGATGCCCTGGGGCACAGGGTGTGACTCTTGGGGCTGGGGCTGTGCAGGGTGAGGGATGGACTGGGTGGTCCTTGGGGTCCCTTCCAGCTCAGCATGTCCTGGGATTCTGGGATTCTTTAGCACTGATGTGGTGACCTGGTCACTTTGGGGATTTAATCACAGATTTCAAGGGACTGAATTTCTAAAACAACTCAAGTGAAAATTGATGAACAGAACCAGGGTTTGGTGTGCTTGGCCCAAATCAACCTTTGGGTAGAGCCATGGAGAAATCCCACTGGGATGGAGTTTAGATTGGATATTGGGAAGGAATTCCTGGCTGGGAGGGTGGGCAGCCCTGGCACAGGTTGGGCAGAGGAGCTGTGGCTGCCCCTGGATCCCTGGGAGTGTCCAAGGGCAGGTTGGACAGGGCTTGGAGAACCCTGGGCTGGTGGGAGGTGTCCCTGCCCATGGCAGGGGTGGGACTGGATGGGCTTTAAAGTTCCTTCCAACCTAAACCACTCTGTGATTCTTTGATTATATTAAGCACTGAATGTGATCACAGAGCTTCCCCAAGCCTGTGCAAATCTGCTGGAGGAGCCTGGGCAGACATGAGGAAGATTTTCCTCTCCAGTGACACAGAGGAGTCAGAGCTCTTTGCTGTTCCAGCAGTTCCCTCTTTGCAGGTCCAGAATTCCCCCAGACTGGGGGAAATATCCAATCTCCACCAAGCTCCTGGTGCAAATAACTGCTCAGTGATCACCTCCACTGAAGGTTCAGTCTGTCAGCAGCACTTCATACCCCATAAAGTCACGGGCTCACTCCACTTAGTCCTGTCAGTTTTTATAAGCCATAAAGCACTGCATGTGCTGCAGACTCCCCCAGCAGCCCCTGCCACCCCCATGTCCCCTGGCACCCCCAGACAGGCAGCTCTGCAAGGGAGAACCCTGGCACTGCAGTGGGTGGCATTCTGGAGGCACCATAAGCACACAGATTTCATGGTAAGAGTCTGGGTTTAAGGCACTGAAGTGGTTTTGGAGACTCATGACGCAGGTAACCTAAAAAAAGGCTGTTTCTTTATCTTTGGCTTGTGTTTGGATTTTTCAGGAAGCTGGGAAGTGACCCATCTTCCCAACCCACAACTGGGTAGACAACGCCTAACAAACTACCCTCCACCCCAGAGAAGCAAACGTCCCCAGGGAACACATCTCAGCCCTGTTCCCCTGCAGGGCAGCCAGGGGGGCTTGGCCAGTCTGAGGGGGGATTGGGCAGCCTGGGGGCTTTGGGCAGCCAGAGGGACTTTGGTAGCCTGGGGGGCTTGGGCAACTGGCGTCTTGGGCAGCCTGGGGAGTTTGGGCAGCCAGAGGGACTTGGGTAGCCTGTGGCACTTTGGCAGTCTGGGGGGCTTTGGGGAGCCAGGGGGGTTCGGNAGCCTGGGGGGCTTGGGCAGCCTGGGGGGTTTGGGCAGCCTATGGGGTTTGGGCAGCCTGGGGGGTTTGGGCAGCCTGGGGGGCTTGGGCAGCCTGGGGGGCTTGGGCAGCCTATGGGGTTTGGGCAGCCTGGGGGGTTTGGGCAGCCTGGGGGGCTTGGGCAGCCTGGGGGGTTTGGGCAGCCTATGGGGTTTGGGCAGCCTGGGGGGTTTGGGCAGCCGGGGGGCTTTGGGCAGCCTGTCTCCTCCAGCCCCTGCACTGAGTGCAGCCACACGTGCTCCCTGGCCTGTCCTGGCGCTGCTCTGAGTGTGGGTCACAGCCCTCGGGGCTCTGATGCAGCTGCTCCAAGAAGAGCAGGTGCTGCTTCCTCAGGCTCCTTTGACTTCCTGCGGCTCAGGATCTCTGTGCAAAGCCAAGAGCAGCTCTGGCAGACATGTAATAAAATATACAAAAGTAAAAACAAGACTAAGAGAAAGTGGGAAAATACTGGTATTTTTCCTACAAGTATTGGATCTGTGAGCACTGGGGTTTAAATCCTTGTTAGCCTGAGTGGCTCTCCTGAATTCCTACATGATTTGTGGCAGCAGAGACTTTTGCAGTGTCTTTAGGACTAGATTTAGGATAAAGTCTCTTCTCACAACAATCACTATCACAGCCAGGGTTAGAATAGGGGAGAAATTATCATCAAATACAATAAGTGACATTTTCAATTAACCAAGAGGAAGAAAGCAGCTGAGAATTGATAGGTCTGCCAGATAAAACGGGGGAAAAGGTACAGCTCATGGTAATAAAAAATTGGAAGCTGCAGCTGGAGAAGCCCAGGTATTAAAAATGACAGTCACACATTCAAATTCTCCAGCAGGAAGGAGAGGTTTGTCAGTGCTCACTCGTGTCAGAGCTACCCGACGTGGGCAGCAGGAAGGCAGAGCTTTGCTGCCCCAGATGAGCCACTGTGCCCATCGTGGCTCGGGCTGTCCCAGCAGGGAACTCCTTGGTCCCTTCTCCCCGTCAGCAGCTCTTCCCCTCGTTGGCCATAATTAGGGGAATTCAGGAGCCCTTTGTGGAAGGCTCCAGAGAGGTGGGATCTCCTCCTGTGCTCAGAGAGCAGCACATCACCTGTGCTGGGGCACTGACCTCTTCAATGTGGCACATGGGGACAATTCGGGGCAGCTAAAGGGAAATGGGATCAGCAAACCATTCACAGAACAAATTCCTCCATCTCCTCTTGCAGAGCAGACAGGGATGGGGGTTTGGGGCATCTAAGTAGTCCTTGAGTTCAATTTATGGGCTGTAAAAGCTGGAAGGGACAGCACTCATGCTCCTCAGGACAGGTGACATTTACCCCAACACCAGCCCCAAAGTGCTGGAATGCCTGAGGAGTGTCTGTGTGCCCAGGGACACTGGTGTTCCCTGGAGGATCACTCAGCCCAGCACCCAGGAGGGGCTCACAGCACTCAGGACTCTGTTTGATGCTCTGAATTATGGATCCTGTCTGGGTCTGAATTATGGATCCTGTCTGGGTCTGTAGTTTCCCTATTTGCCCAAAGCAACACCTTTCTGATTTCCCCCACAAAATGTATTTTCTTCCACTAACACTCACAATTTCTTTTCTATTCAAAGTGAAATGAATGAGCTGATTAAAAAGCTGGTGGAAGACGGTGCCTTCCTCTCTGGACTCATCTCCCAGCAGTTTCCAGAGCACAGCCCAATTAAGTGCTCTGTGCTCAGATGCTGCTTCAATGGCTGGACTCGATGGTCTCGGAGTTCTTTTCCAACCTAAGTAATTCTGGGATTCTGGGATTCTGCCTTTGCTGAATTTTTCATTGCCCTCACGAGCCTCGGAGCTGCTGTGAGGGTTGGGGTTGGCTGGTGGAGATGTGGCTGTTCACTGCCACCAGCTCTCCCCACGGAGAAAGCCCCCAGGAGAAGGGCTTTGGTGGCCTGATGGGGTCCCCATCTCCCTCAGCTCATCCCCACCCATCGAGGGTGCTGCTGTGCTCCTCTTCCCCAGGCTCCCTGTACTTTCCTCCCCCTCAAGAGAGGATGCAGCCCTACATTATTTATAACTAACCTTTCTTGTCCATGCTGTAGGACAGACACTGCAAAAAAAACTTAAAACATTTATTTTCTTCAGGAAAAAATAGCAAATGAGGACGGGGAGAGATGGTGCCTGGCATTAGCTGCTCGTGTCCCCAGCCTGCCCCGGGGACACACGTGCCCGAAGCCAGGCCCGGGCAGGGACGTAGCAGGGCAGTGCCAGGGGTGTGAGGCCTCACTTTCCATCTCCTCTGATGTTCATACAGCCTTTTTTACAGAGTTCCATCCTGCAACCTCTGTCAAGTCAGGGACCAAGTCCTCTGGCACTCAGCAAGGCTCTCCCCATCCTGCATGGGGAGGAGGGGGGATCAAGCCTGGTCTTCTGGGTTGACCAAGAGTGTTTCCCGTGCTCATTACCAACAGTTTTCAGCTGAAAGGCACCACGTTTTCCATCTCCCTCCATCCCCACAGCCTCTCCCATGCTCTCCTGCCCTCCCTCTCCATCACTGGCTAGAGCACAACCTTCACAGCAGTGAAAGTGGCCTCCCAAAATTTCATTCCCACCCCAGATGTGAGAGGTAGAATCACAGAATCCTGGAGTGGTTTGGGTTGGAAGGTTCTTAAAGATCATGCTGTGCCACCCCTGCCATGGGCAGGGACACCTCCCACCAGCCCAGGGTGCTCCAAGCCCCGTCCAACCTTCCCTTGGACACTTCCAGGGATGGATCAGCCACAGCTTCTCTGCCCAACCTGTGCCAGGCCTGCCCACCTTTCTAGTCTGAGCTCTTTATATTTTGTGCCCTCCCCTTTCCTTCTTAACTGGTTTGTCACAAGTTCTCCAGTCCAAACTCCACATTCTCATCCACAATTCCTGTTACTCCTGGGTTTCAGCTGACAGGCAAGTGATAAACTGCACATTCTGTAGCAGGGCAGAAGCACCAAGATCACAAGGTGAAAATTAAAATTAAACCCATAACCAAAGTAGAGCAACAGCAGCAAAATCATCCTGGGTCGTGTGGGACTGGACCTGTGGTATTTGATATTCACTGCACTGAATTCTGTGACGCAGCCACCCTGGCAGGAGCCTGTGCCAGCAGTGGAAGGACAAACTGCCTGCAGGCCATGGCAGGGAGGGGCATGATGGACCCAGCCCTGGAGCTGAGCTGGAGCCCACCCTGACCTGCCCCAGCTTCCCAGGAGGTTCCACAGCTCCCACAGCTCGGGAGCCGAGGCTCAATAAGGACTTCACATAAATCCCTTACAAGCAAAAGCATTCAAATAATCACAAATGGAAAGTGCACCCAGAGCACAAGGCAACACCACCTTGTTTGACAGCAAAAGAGCCCGGAGGCACTTCCACGGAGGTGTGACCAGAGTTACGATCCGCCCTCCCCCGAGGAGGCTCAGGGGCTGCTCCTCTCACCCCGTGTCTGGAGAACCCTGCCTGACCTTTTCAAGCTGGGCCCCCAAACCAACTCTTCCTATTTCTCACCAAGGAAGGGAGACCTTGAACATGCTGTGCTCAGGCACGTCCTGCCCCTGCTGTGCCTGCTGCTGGCTCTGCGTGCAGGGCTCTGGGGAGCCCCTTGCTGCTCCAGGCTGCAGCTCCTGAACCACCACAGTGGAAAGCCAGCCCCAGTTTCAGGGGGAGCAGCTGCAATGCCTCTTCCCAGCTCACAGTGCCTGGCCCTGACGTGCCATCCCAGGCCCCCTGGGCAGCTCCCAACAGCCTCAGATCACGTGAAAGTCAAAATTCCCCAGCAAAACAAGACAACCCCAAAGCCCAGACCCCAAAACTTGCACAGCAAAGGCCCTCCGTGTGTTTCTGCCTCACACACTGCAGCCACGAGGGCTCCAGCACAGCATCTGTGGATCGAGCTCCCGCCAGCACCTCTCATGACTCGTTGGCCCCTTTGGGACAATTTTGTGGGGACAGAAAGGACGCAGCCCCACCACCCCATTCCTGCAGGACCGAACCAGGTCCCCCAGGCCGGTGACACCGACCACACCTCTGTCCCCTCACGTGTCCCACCAAGAGCCGCAGCGAAACCAGCGCTCCCCAAACCTCTTATGTCCTTCAAGACGCCCCAACACCGTCTGGCTTCCCATGGGCAGAGAGCGCACCTCTTCCCCCCGAGGAGAAGCCCCGAACACCTGCTCTCCTGCCGGGAGAGCTTCGCACGGAGCCCCCGGGACAGACAAACCCGGAGCGAGCACAGCTTGCGGAGCCGCCCGGAGCGGCTGCGGGAAGGCGGCTCGGGGTCCCTGCCCTCCGCAGGGAGCACACACACGTGTCGCCGGGAGCCGGCACACACCGAGGCACAGCTGGCAGCGCCCCCGACACCCCCGCTGCCCCTTCTCGACGGCTCCGAGGGCAACTCGAGCGGACACCGAGCTCCGGCTCGCTTCGAGCGGCGCGGCAGGAGCGCGGAGCAAAGGGAGGCGCTCCCTTGCCTCGATCCCTCTGCCCTCCCCGCAGCGCTCCCACGCTCCGGAGCCTGCCTTGCCTCTGTGCCAGCGGGGGCACATTCCTGCTCCTCCGGGACTGCCCCGGGCTCACAGCCTCGGCATTCCAGCGGTGCTGGCCCCGCACAGGCTCTCCTTGTCTAGCGACACAGCCCCGGCATTCCAGCGGTGCTCCCCGGCATTCCAGCAGTGTTCCAGGCTGTTCCTTGCTCGGGCTCACAGCCCCGGCATTCCAGCGGTGCTCCCCGGCATTCCAGTGGTGTTCCCTGGCATTCCAGCGGTGTTCCCTGACATTCCAGCAGTGTTCCAGGCTGTTCCTTGCCCGGGGACACAGCCCCGGCATTTCAGCGGTGTTTCAGGCTACTCCTTGTCTGGGGACACAGCCCCAGCATTCCAGCGGTGTTCCCTGGCATTCCAGCGGTGTTCCCTGACATTCCAGCAGTGTTCCAGGCTGTTCCTTGCCCGGGGACACAGCCCCGGCATTCCAGCTGCGCTCCCCGGCATTCCAGCGGTGTTCCAGCGGTGTTCCAGGCTGTTCCCTGTCCGGGGACACAGCCCCGGCATTCCAGCGGTGTTCCCCGGCATTCCAGCGGTGTTCCATCTGCTCCTTGCCCGGGCTCACAGCCGCTGGGATGCGCTCGCAGGACACGAGGGGCACATCCTGGGGCTGGGGGGCAGTGGGGTGGTTGGGGTNGCATTCCAGCGGTGTTCCCTGACATTCCAGCAGTGTTCCAGGCTGTTCCTTGCCCGGGGACACAGCCCCGGCATTCCAGCGGTGTTCCAGGCTGGTTCTTGTCCGGGCTCACAGCCCCGGCATTCCAGCTGTGCTCCCCGGCATTCCAGCGGTGTTCCAGCGGTGTTCCAGGCTGTTCCCTGTCCGGGGACACAGCCCCGGCATTCCAGCGGTGTTCCCCGGCATTCCAGCGGTGTTCCATCTGCTCCTTGCCCGGGCTCACAGCCGCTGGGATGCGCTCGCAGGACACGAGGGGCACATCCTGGGGCTGGGGGGCAGTGGGGTGGTTGGGGTGGTCCCCGTGCTGCAGGCTGGGCTGTGCTGGGCTGTGCTGTCCCAGATGCTCCTGGGAATGTGGCCACGGGAACACGGCGGGTTTTGGTGCTGGGCTTTGCTCTGGTGCTGCCCAGTCCTCTGCTGACACCCCAGGAGCTGCCCTGCCCTGCTCCAAAGGCTCTTCACCCTCAGCAAAAGGCCAGGAGGGGGGATGCCATAGTCCTGCCTGGTGGGATGGGTTCATGGATACAACAGGATGGCCAACTCTTGGCATCCTACAACCCGCAGCTTAGGGCTGGCAGAGAGGCAAAGCCCTGAAGTCCCCGAGGGAAGGGGAGACTGGCAGAGAGGAAAGCAGGAGGACACGACAAACCAAGGCTGGAACCATAAACCAGCACCCAAGAGCAGAGCTGGGACTGCCGGGATGTGCTGCCTGAGTCGTGTTTGGGGCTTCAGTGGGGTCAAAGAGCAGAAGTGGGAATGTGAAGATGGGGTGAGGGATGGGAAAAGCCAGAGGAGGGAAAAGAGAAACACATGGGGAGGAGAAGTAACTATGGAGACGTGCAGCCTGAGGGGACATGGGAGTTGATAACTGAGGTCTGCACAGAAACTTTGGGAGAGCTGGGTCAGGATTTTGGGACAGCTTTTCACCACAAGGTGTCCTGGACTTCCATCACTCCTAAACTCAGCTGAGCACAGATGACCTTGTCAGCAGCCAGTGCTGCCCCTGCCCTCACCCCGAAGGGCTGGAGCTTCAGTGTTCCCAGGGACACGGGGAAAGCTCTTCTGTAGGATGAGTCACTGTTAAGTCAAACCTTCAGGTCTCCTCATGGATCAGCCTTTGGAGCTGCCTCACAAGCCCTGCAAAGGGGTGGGATGGGATGGGATGGGACAGGCAGCTGGCCCCATCCTCAGGTGATTTTCATTGCAAAGGCTCCCTGCAAGGACAAGGGATATTTTCTTCACCTCCACCTAATTTGGGCTGCAAGATTTCAAGCAACATTTGTTCTTTGGTGAGCAGCTCAGTGCAGTCCCCCCTGAGACCATCAACCACCTAGTGGGTGCTGGTGTTGAGATGCAGAATGCTCTGGGGACACAGTTCATGGCCTATGGGGAGAAGTCACCCTAGTCACCACAAGTGTGGCTTCTGCCTCAAAAAACAGCTCTTCACCTTGGCCTTGCTGAAAATGAGAGATGTGAGCTCAGATAAATGTATTCCTCAGAAACCCCAGAGCTGGAGAGATGTCAGCATCCTCCAAAACTTGCTCCCTGCCTCAGGAAACCACAGGGCCTCACTTTGAACTGCATTTGAGCCCCTCTAATTGGTTTCTTCTTTAAATTTTACTTAGTTCCCTCTTGGGTTGCTGGATGGCAGCCCCTGCCCTCCCAGAGCAGTCAGACCTTCAAGGTCCTTAAAGAATAAAAAGCATCCCGAAGCAAAGGGATCCAAGACACATTCGGATGGGAGGGGGAGTGTTACCAAACACATGAGGGTGCAAAAAATGCCTTTTATACTTCTTTTGTGTTTGTACTGAGAGAGCAGGAGTTGTCCCCTCGTGTGACCCTCAGCCGACCCCCGTGGGTAGTTGAAGACCAGGAGACCCACAGCAGCAGCAGCACCTTCCCAAGACACGACTCGGGCACTGTGTGATTCATGCTCAGGCTGAAAGTCTCGGGTTATTTTTTGCCACTGGTGCTGGAGGAGCTGGCAGGAAAGTGGGTTTGTTAAAATTCAGCTCAGCCCATCGTGCCCGACAGCGGGGGGAGCCGCCTGGGGCTGCAACAGCAGCCGGGGCAGGCAGGAGCACTGCTGCCCTCTGCGTGGGCAGGGAGGGCATGGGGACAACCCCACGGCCAGTGCCAGCCCCAGTCCCACCGCCTGGCCCAGCCCCAACACCAGCCCCAGCCCCAATCCCAGTCCCAACCCCAATCCCAATCCCAGCACCAGTCCCAGCCCCAGCATCAGCCCCAGCCCCAACCCCAATCCCAGCACCAGCTCCAGTCCCAACCCCAATCCCAACACTAGCCCCATTCCCAACCCCAGTCCCAGCCCCAATCCCAGCACCAGACCCAGTCCCAGCCCCAGCATCAGCCCCAGCCCCAATCCCAGCACCAGACCCAGTCCCAATCCCAATCCCAACACTAGCACCATTCCCAGTCTCAGCCCCAACCCCGATCCCATCCCCTGCACCAGCACCAACCCCAGCCCCAGCCCCAGCAGGAAGGTGGGAGCTCCAGCCCCGTCCCATTACAGCCCCACTGATGGCAAGGGGGCTGGAGGGAATCCCCCCCATTCCCATGTGAGGACAGGCCAAGTGCACAGGTGGGGCCCAAACCCATGGGATGAACTGCAACGCCATGGAGGAGATGGAGGGGATGGTCCATGGTGGAAAGGACACAATGCAGAGGAGCAGGGATAAAGATGGATCCCTGACCCTGGTTATGTGGGTTGGCTCTGGCACAGGGGCCTCTGACTCCACACCTCTGGAAGTGTCCAAGGCCAGGTTGGATGGGGCTTGGAGGAACCTGGTCTGGGGGGAAGTGTTCCTGTCCGTGGCAGGGGGCAGAATGAGATGAGTTTTAAGGTCCCTTCCAACCCAAACCAGTCTGGGATTCTGTGACCCCAGTGGTGCAAACTCCAGTCCTCCTGGATGTCCTTCCACTTGTTTTTCCTTGCATCCTGCACTTGCTGCTCCCTCTGCCCTTCCTGGGCTGCTCTTCTGGCTTAGGCATCACCATCACCATCATCATCACCACACTTTCACTCCAAGCCCCATGTTCAGAATCTCACAACGTCCCCAGGTAAATAGTTTGAAGGCTGGAATACTCCATGTTGAATATTCGAAGGGTTCTTCAATTTCAGCTTGTCGTGTGTGTGAACATCTGACAAAAAGCCACAGCTTGGCAAACAAGCACACGGGAAGAAGCTTTTGGGGAGGCTCTCCCTGTTAAATTCCAGTTCCTACTTTTCCTTTTCAGCCAGTCTGGTTTCCTTTCCTTCCAAAGGTGCCGATGAGGCAGAGAGCCCCGAGAAAGGAGCAGTGGGAAGGACACGAGGTCTCCGTGTTTCTTCCTACAGGGAAGGAGGGCTGAAGCTCAGGCAGTGAGGTCCAGGGCTGCTTTGCCCCCCGAAGCTGCCCAGGGCCAGGGATGGGATGCTCTGTCACCCTTTGAGGGCTCGCTGTAAATCAATTACCTCACGCTGGCCTAAAAATAGGCACTGGGATTATTCGGGGCACTGCACAGGATTTTGCTTCCTCCTCACACTTAGTCATAAAGCTCTTTAATCAATATTAATGTTGGCAAGCCAGGCACGTTCCTGCCTTCTGCAAAGCAGCAGAGCATGGACCTGATCTCCGGGGGAGGTGGCCGTGGTGGGGACCTGCCACGGGCTGGGGACCCGTGCTGCTGGTCCCTGTCTTGGTGGCCATGGAGAGAACCTCTTTCCACCCTTCAGCTGCAGACTAAGTTGGCTCCAAACCCCCCAGTGATTCCTGTCATGCACTGCAAGGACCTGGGACTGCCCCTCAGCAGCCCCTGAGCTCATGCAGAGAAGCCATTGGGTTGGTTTCCACGTCACACCAAGGTTTGGGATGAGTTTGTTGAGATCCCTGGCAAAGTCTGGGGCTCCTGCAAAGCACAACTTGCTGTGGAGGGGCAAAGTCAGACCTTATTGCAGCCACCAGATGGGTAGAAACCAATTTCTACATTCATTCCTGCCTTTCATTGTTTCTCAGCTATAAATACCAAACTGTCACCTGCTCTGCAACACTGATACATCAGTAATAGCTTAATACCACTATAAATCATGATTAATTATTCATTGAGTGGTTGTGCACTTAAAAAAACTAATGGCCCAGGACTGTCTGAGTGGTGGTTTACAGTGGTTGTCTCCCAATTAATTAGAAGATGCTTTTGGTGCACAGAAGCAAAGACTGCATCCCATTAATTTTTGATGGAAAAAAACCCACCCCAGATCAATTTAACATTAATATTAAACTTGCTGTGAATAAATATTTCGTTAAAAGGAAACTCGATTTTTCATGTTAGCACATCTGTTGACTTCCCTGCAGCTGACTAGAAAAAACCACGGCAATCCAGCCATCAGTGACCAGTTTCACTGTGGATGTGCTGAGGTTCCTCCTGTGCAGCCCCAGTAAATCCCTGCCTGCTCCAGGGGGGCACAGGGTGGGGTTATCAGGGAGTTCTGGAGTGCTCTGCGTTGGAAGGGACCTCGAGGACCATCTTGTTCCACTCCCTGTCATGGGCAGGGACACCATCCACTAGACCAGGCTGAAGTCACAGGGGAAGAATTCCTCCCCAATATCCCACCCATCCCTGCCCTCTGGCAATGGGAAGACATTCCCTGTGTCCTGTCCCTCCATCCCTTGTCCCCAGTCCCTCTCCAGCTCTCCTGGAGCCCCTTTGAGCACTGGGAGGGGCTCTCAGGTGTCCCTGGAGCCTTCTCTTCCCACCAGCAGGACTCAGTTACAGCAATTCCAGCAATGGAGGGAGACACAGGAGAACTCCAGGGACATTTAGGACTCAAGGTGCCAGCTGGGCACTGCAATTAGGGAAATGGAGCTGTTGACATTGTTCAAGAGAAGACTTTATCTTTTCCCAAAGATCCCCCTGCCCTGTCCCACCTGAGGCCGCTCCCTCTCCCCCTGTCCCCGTTCCCTGGAGCAGAGCCCAACCCCACCCCAGCTCCCCCCTCCTGGCAGGGACTCGGACAAACACCCTGTTTGTGGCTTTTTGGGGGTGAATGGTTTACAAACTTTGAATGGTTTACAGAGAAAAACAGAGCAGTGAAGAGCAAGAGCAAAAAGAAGCAATTAGTGTCCAGCCTGTTCCCTTGGCATTTCTGGGATCAACTGTAGGGCCTTCTGCATAGGAATGAGAGAATTAGAGCCACTTAAGCATCTCCAAAGTAATTAAGCAACGACAGCAGCACAGGAGGGGGCAGGAGATGCTGATCGATAATCAGAAAGTTGCTGCAGGTGAAGCCTGACCAGGAATGATAAACTGGGAACTAGGAGGGTGGGGGAGGAGGGGAAACAGTGCAGGAAAGACTGAAGAAGAGGAGAAGGTGCTGCTCTCCCTCCTGTGCCCCACGGGGTGTCAGGAGTGCAGACATGGATGGAATGTGTCCTAATCCCGGTGAGTGAGACATGGAATGTGGGCTGGAGCCCGTCCAGGAGACACGAGGTGGGAGGAGCTGGTACAACAGGGATGAGGATTAGGATTACGTGGGCTGCTGGGAGTAGCCTGGAATCCTGCCTGTAGCAGGAAGGGAGGTTGGGACTGTGTCACACCCCTCCCACCGCCCAGGAACAACCAAAAAGGAGCTGGAAGGCAAGGGCAGCATCAGGTCTGGGGGTACCGGTGCCCTCCACCTGCGGGTGGTGCCAGGGCTGGGCACCGGCTGGGGGAGCCACGTCCACAGCATCGCAAACCCATGGAGTGCCATGGAAGGGGCCTTCAAAACTCAGCTCAGTCCAACCCCCATGCCACGGACAGGACACCTTCCCGGGTGTCCAACTTCTCCAGGCAACCTGCTGCAGTGCCCCCCCTCCCTCCCTCTCCATCCCCACTGGGATGCTGCTGGCTGGAAACCAGGAAATCACCACTGGTTTTGAATCAATGAGCAAAATGAACATAAAGGTCATTTCAGGCATTCCGAGTAAGCAAATAGGTATTCAGTCCCAATGTGTGAGATGAGCTGGGGAGTAAAATCCATCCTTGGAAAGAGCAGCAGTGATGGCAGAGGTAAGAAAGAATTAATGGTGTGACATGGGAAGTGGGGGCTTGGATCAAAACATGATGTTAAGGACAGAAATAGAGACTGCAGAGCTCAAAAATACCTCCCTGGAACTACAAAAAGGTATAAAAACCTGTGACTGAGGCAAGGGAGCAAAGGGCACGGGGCTGAGGAGTTCGGGGGGTTCCTGCAGCCCCTGAGAGCAAAGGGGTGTTTCAGACGCTCTGGATGAACTTCACACTGTGCAAGTTCCTCAAAGGAGGTCAAGACACCAAATAATGATGTGCCCAGGGAAGCGGGGGGAGCCACAGCCCTGCCCTCCCCAGGCCCCCAGCAGCCAAAAAGCCTACAAAAATTCAGGCAAGTAGGCAAAACTCGGGTGAAATGCAGCAAAGTGCAGGGGCCAGAGCTCGGCAGGTTTTATTGGGCACAAGGAATATGTTACTGTGCAACTGCAGAGCTTCCAGAGTGCCTTGCAGCCTCCTTCTTCCCCCACAAATTGACTGGAATAGCAAGATTTCCAGGGGAAAATTAGCTGGGAAAAAGGAAAATGCTACTGGCAAGGAGAGAAACCTTTACACAGGATGATCCCAAACATTAACTGGGAAAGGGTTTCCCGGCACCTTGGATGCAATCGCTGAAAACACACCAGCTCACCCTTTAGTCCTCCCTTTTAGAGATCATTTTTACTGACATGTTCTGACTTTTTCCTCCTATTTTTTTTTTTACACTAAATTATTTGCCAGGCTTTATTTTTACAACTGTGGCACCCACATAATTTGAATTTTTCATTCTATATACATGTATATATATTCCCCTTTCCATCTGGAAAGCCCCTTCAAACTCATTCCGTGATCTACATTCCCCATTAGAGGGAACGAGCCTCATTCTTTACCCAATTCAAGAAAACTTAAACTAAGCCGAAAAAAGAAATTGGAGGCAAACAGCTTCTCTATTTATACAGAAAGTAGAGGTGAAAACACGAGGCTGAGGCTTTGATGCTGCAACACTGAGAATATCTTTCTAATTTTGTGAGCAGTCCAGCGAGTTTCCACAGGAATATTTCCTGCTCGAGCCTGTGCCTAAAAACATCCCTGAGATCCACGCAGGGACAGGAGTCGCTGCAGAGATGTCTCAAATTTGGCTACACACGCTCAGTGTCCTCATTTTTCTCCAGCTCGAAGCTGCTCCCACCTCAAAAAGTCGTATTTTTGGGTCTTTGTGCCTTCCTGGGTTAAAGTGGCGGGTGCTGAGCTGGGGCTTCAGAATGTGCCGTCCTTGGTGGGCTCCTCCCTCCCCTCAATGCTCCCCCCAGCCCAGGAGGGGCTGCAGGGCAGGGGTGGCATCAGGGGGACCCGGACAGGCTGCAGAGGGGGCTCCATGCCAACCTCAGGGAGTTTAACGTGGCCAAGGGCAGGTTCTACCCATGGGCTGGGGCAATCCCGAGCACAAAGCCAGACTGGGATGGGGATGGACTGGGAGAAGGACTTGGGGGTGCTGGTGGGGGAGAGGCTGGGCAGGACCCACCGCAGAGCCCCCCGTGCCCTGGGCTGGTCCCACAGCAGCAGCACAGGGGCGTTTGTGCCCCTCTGCCCCCCCAGGGCAGCCCCCCCTGCAGAGCTGCCCCAGCCCTGGGACAACAGCACAAGGAGCTGGAGCTGCTGCAGAGGCCAGAGGAGGGGCTGGAGATGCTGCAGGGCTGGAGCCCCTCTGCTCTGGAGCCAGGCTGGCACAGCTGGGGGGGTTCACCTGGAGAAGGGAAGGATCCAGGGACACCTGAGAGCCCCTTGCAGAGCCTGGAGGGGCTCCAGGAGAGCTGGAGAGGGACTGGGGACAAGGGATGGAGGGACAGGACACAGGGAATGGCTTCCCACTGCCAGAGGGCAGGGCTGGGTGGGATATTGGGGGGGAATTCCTCCTTGTGAGGGTGGGCAGCCCTGGCACAGGGTGCCCAGAGAAGCTGTGGCTGCCCCTGGATCCCTGGGA
This sequence comes from Formicarius rufipectus, assembly GCA_013399695.1. NCBI lineage: Eukaryota > Metazoa > Chordata > Aves > Passeriformes > Formicariidae > Formicarius > Formicarius rufipectus. The sequence goes on along the minus strand of VXAU01000574.1, from coordinate 246,481 downwards.
GTGTCCAAGGGCAGGCTGGACGGGTTTTGAAGCACCCTGGGCTGGTGGGAGGTGTCCCTGCCCATGGCAGGGGTGACACTGGATGGGCTTTGAGGTCTCTTCCAACTGCAATTGTTCTGTGACCCCACGATGACTCCAGGGCTGCTCTGCTCTGTCCCCACACACCAGTTCAGGGAGGACACTCCTGTCCCCTCTGCCTTGCCCCTCCTGCCCTGCCCTCCCCAGGGTGCTTTATCCTCCTGCCCACGTACCACCGGAGGTGCCCCTTGGCCCCCTCAACCCCTCCCCTCCAAGGAGGGCATCCCCCAGCTCAGCAGGGGCAGGGGGAGCTGTGCCCTGCAGGAAGCAGCCCTGGGAAGGGCTCAGCTCAGAGAGGAGCCCCCCTGCCCCTGCCAGGTCCTGTCAGAGCAGGGGCTGCTCTGCACTTGCCTCTCACACCAAGGATAAACACGGTGTTAAATGGGATGCTCTGACCTACATTTTATGTATATTGTGTCTCTTATGCTGATAATGAGCAAAGAAACCTTGATATATTATCACTTACTAGGCAATATTTTCCCCTGCTTCCCTCCTTAGGATGCTACAGAGCATTTTGGGAACGAGATGTATTTTCTTTAACTTCTGTGAAATATTGAACCTTCCACAAAATTACCATTTAAAGAACTACCAGGGAACACTCTCTGATAGGAACCTTTCCCTGTTTTTTTAGTTTGAATTTGCAGCCAAAAAGACAGATCACAAAAATAACAATGGGAGCCGCTTTGTCCTTCAGGTTGTTGCTGTTGCAGGCCCAGGTGTTCTCAGGTGTCACACCCAAGTGGATGTGACAGCCTCCAAACTCCCCCGGTGCCCCTGCTCCCGTCACTCCAGCACCCCCCAGCATTCCCTCCTGTTCCTGCTCCTGCCTCCTCCTTCCACTGCAGGCTTTCCCTCCATCTCCTGTTATTCCTTGCACTGATATCCACCAGGATTTGGGGGCTGCAGAGAGGTCCCAGCAGCCCAAACTGCAGGTCTGGTCCTTTCCAGGCTGCACAACATCTCCTCCAGATTGCCTTTTCCTGGGATCTGAGGCATTTACAGGACAGGTCTTGTGCCAGAGGATGGAGAGCATCAGCAGAGGGTTTGCACAGTGCTGTCTATTCCTGTCCAGATGTCTGTTCCTGTCCATTCCCACTCCAGCAGAATTTGGAGCGGTGTATAATTATCAGCACTGCCCCAAACATCAACTCCTTACTCATTTCTGGAAGGACCAAATCTGATAACTCAGCATAAACATGTGCCTGTCCTGATGAAACTCTCCTTTTCCTGGGAATCACTTCTCAGGGACCCACAGGTGTCACCAGTGGAGTTTTTAAATCTGCCACTGAAGCACCAGCCATTCCAAGCCCAAGGGATAAATTCCCTGGAGACAAGGAGGTCCCATGGCTGGGGAAGCCACTTTCTGTTCAAACCCCTCAGTGCCACGAGGAGTCTTTGCATTTGAATCAGAAACAACTGTAATCTGACCACCCCTCCTCCTTCTCTTTTCACTCTCCTCTTGATGAGGGAACAGGGGAATACTTTTCAATGGATAAAACAGCATTCCCACGCTGGAATTGTGAGATCTTTTTCCCAGAGGGCCTATTATAAGAAGCCCATTATTCTCCCCACCACACCTTTGCCTGGGGGATGAATGTTAATTAATGCGAGAGTTATATTAATTTAGTTTGGAACAGCCCCTGGTGAGGGCATTTATTGCCCTGCCAAAAGGGACAGAGCAAACACTTTGAGGAGTCAGAGCTGAGCAGAGGGAGGCAATTGGGAGGGGCAGGATTGGGAAGTCCCTCCTGAAACACCAGTTGTTGCTGCCCTGGCATGATCAGCCCCACCGTGAGATGTCACATCGGCCCCCACGCTGAACAGAAAGGTGGGAGAACTCTCAGAACCTCAAGTGCCTGGAAAAGCCCAACAAGGGTGGAGCAGAGATGGACAGCCCAACTCATGGTTCCCTGGGGCTGTCACGTGCCCTGGCCTGAGGATGCTGAGTTGTCTCAGCAGAATTAGACCCTTTGCTTGTTACCTCCCCACATTAATGGGACTATAGCATAGGTGCAACTCTGGCTTGAAATGCTGGAGGTTCGTGTTGGGTTCCCCTTTCTTTTATGAAAGGCTGTTTGAGTCAAGGTGGGGCTGCACACCCTCTCCCCCAGCCCCCTGGCAAACTCTCCCTATTTTACAGGGCCTGTCACAGCATTCTCAAGAAACCTCAGATGCTCCACATGACTCTGAAGTGATGCAAAAAACCTCCAGTGTTTACTGAAACCTCCCCGTTGGTTTTGTCTCATCCTTCCCTTGAGCGACTTAAGCATCTCTGACAAGAATTTCTTCAAGCCTCCTCTCCATCACGGGCTTAATCCAAAAGCAAGAGATGAAGCAGATTTGGGTCAAGCCCTGCCAGTATTACACTCCCTCAACCAGGGCCCAAAGATCAGCAGCGTGGCACAGCTGAGCCAAGTGAGGCCTCCCCAAAGCAGCAGAGGCTCTCTGGGAGTTCAGGATCACACCCACAAACTCCGTAAAACAAACCTGAGCTGCAAAGCCTCACTCAGCTTCACTGAACAAGCTCAGGCAGCAACACAGCTGAAGTCATCCCTCCCATTTCACAGGCAAGCCTCGAGTAGGAGAAGACACCACATTTCCTGCATAAATTATTGCTTGTGAAACATTCCCTGCCTTCCATCCTGGAGCCCTTCCAGGGATTTGCTTCTGTTCTCCCTGAGGTCAGGGAGAGCCCCCTCAGCCCAGGGCTCAGAGCAGCACCCCTCACTGAGGGCCCAGAGCCCAGTCTGAGCCTGCTGGGGCAGAGGGTGGTGCCAGGGCACCCTCCCCACCACTGCTGCCCATCCCGAGACTTCCTGGGAGCAAACCCCACCCCGACTATACCAGCCCTGCCTGCAGAGCTTTTCCCTGGTTTCCAGTGGAATCACAGGTTTAGGTATGGAATCCCAGACTGATTTGGGCTGAGAGGAACCATAGATCCCATCCCATTCCACCCCTGCCATGGGCAGGGACACCTCCCACCAGCCCAGGGTGCTCCAAGCCCCGTCCAGCCTGACCTGGGACACTTCCAGGGATGGGGCAGGACAGCTTCTCTGCCCACCCTCCCAGTCAGGAATTCCTTCCCAATATTCCATCTAACCCTGTCCCATCAATTTAAGATGCTGAGGAAGATCCAGCCAAGCCCTCTGCTCGAGCAGGGTCTCCCAGAGGAGGCTGTGCAGGATCACATCCAGGTAGGGTTTGAACGTCTCCAGAGAAGGATTCTCCACACCCTCTCTGTACAGCCCGTTCCTGCGGCACACTCGCAATAAAGAAGGTTTTCCTCTATCCAGACAGAACTTCCAGGGTGAAATCCCCGACCCCGGAGCCACCCCCAGACTCAGCCTCTCCTCCCCAACCTCAGAGCACGGACCTGCACAGACACAGCGAGCGCTGGGTGGGGAGATGCACGGACACACCCGGCCACAGGAAAGGTCGGAGCGCTCCGAGCCGTGGCGTTTCCTGCCTGTCCCCTCACACTCCACCTCCACTGGAGATGTGCCTTCCTCACCATTCAGCCCTTTCCGTGCCATCCCTTCCCGAGGGGCCGGTCTGTGCCCCCTCCAGCCCCGGGCGGGACACACCGGGCAGGGGCAGCTCACACACCGCTGCCCCCGGCGCTTCCTTCGGGTTTGCGCTCCTCCTGCTCTGCCTTCAGCAGCTCCTGCTCTCCCAGCTCTGGGAGAGCTCCGCTGTGATCCACTGGCAGGAGGAGAAGCAGGAAAAGCAAAGGAGCAATTTTCAGTCGCTAAGAACTCTCCCCCAGCACGGACACAAGCCGGGACCCTTTGCTGACAAGTAGGAGCCGGGTTATGGGCTGACACGGGCTCACAACCTGCCCGCGCTTCGGAGGAGCTGCAGCAGCTGCCACTGCCTGAAAACCCACGTGGAAATCTCTGCAGCCCATCTGGGGAAAAGCAGAGGATTCAACAAGGGGGAGACGGCAGATGCTGCAAACCGAAGTTGTTACTGCCCTTTAGTGCTGTTGGTCAGCAAATCGCAGGTCTCTGCTGTCAGAAACCATCTAAAATCGGAGGAAAACAGCTCCAAGATCGGGTCCAACACCCCCCAGCACTGCCAAGGCCACCACTGACCATGTCCCCGAGTGCCACATCCACAGGGCTTTGAAATCCCCCCAGGGATGGGGATCCACCCCCGTCCTGGGCAGCTGTGCCAGGGCTGGACAAGCACTGATGTTAAATTCTTCCTGATACCCAACTAAACCTTTCCTGTCCCCCCTGAGCCCGTTCCCTCTGCTCCTGGCCCTGTTCCTGGAGCACAGCCCGACCCGCCCCGGCTCCCCCCTCCTGGCAGGGACTTGCAGAGCCACAAGGTCCCCCCTGAGCCTCCTTTTCTCCAGGCTGAGCCCCCCCAGCTCCCTCAGCTGCACAAGTCACACCCTCTTCCCAGTTCCTTGCATAAACTGACCCAAACAAAGCCTCGCTCTGCTCATCAGACGCGGCTCATGGTGAGAACCCTGTAAGACAACTCAGAAAATAACCCCTCAGCAGAGGACTCGACTGCAGCTTCCAGAGCGTCCAAACCCTCCAGGAAAAGCTCAGGGTGCCACTTTCAGTAGTAGGAGCACAAAGGAAGAGGATACAGCAGCACAGGTTTGTTCCCACTTTCTGCTCTTTGCCTGCTGAGCAGAAGCAGCAAAGGAGCTGCTGGCACTTCCCCAAGTGTTGGGGTCACGGGAGCTTTGAGGGCTCCTCAGCTCTCCTGAGAACCTCCCAGCCCCCCTTGCTGATGCCACGACACCCAAGCCCCGGGTTCCTTTAGAGCACAGGTGAAGAAACAAGGCACAAGGGACAGCTTTCACTGGACACACACAACTGGAGCACCACAGAGCCATCAGGGTTGGTCCAACCAACACCCAACAGCACCGTGTCCTTGTGCACAGCTGGGAGGACACGGGGCTTGGCACTGCTGGGGACCTGCTGGGGCTCCCACCTCGCCAAGGGGCTCCAGGAGCTGTGCCCAGTCACTCAGCCAGCAGAGCCCCAGCAGGGCTGGGGGTGGGAGGACGGAAAGGCAGGGAAGAGGCAGCTCCTGTGCCTCTGCACTTGTCACAGTGCATGAGTCACAGCAGCCTCTTCCAGGGAGCGAGTGGAGTTTCCATGGCTGGCGGCTCAAAATGAATGCCTTCTTCACTGAAGAGCCACCAAACGTGTGCTGCAGCTGTCTGGGACAAAGGTGGCCCTGCAGTGCTGCCCTTCAAAGCCCACTCTGGGACTCAAAATGCACGGAGAAACAACTCCAGGAACCAGAATTCTGACTCCCTGTTGTCGTTTCTTATTCTAAAGAATTCCCAGCACTTGAAAACTCCTGGCAGGGAGCTCCTCAGAGCAATGACTCACCAGCAGCTGCTCAGCGTGGAGATGTTTGTCTGGGAGGTGAGAGGCTGCTCGAGTCCCTCCTGGATGGAGACCTTCAGCATCCAGCCTGGAGAAGCCCCGTGCCCTCCAGGCTCAGCCCATCCACTGGACGCCTCACATGCCTTTGCTAAGCAGAGTCTTCTTCTCACAACCCACCAGGTCAAACTCCAGCTTTCCATAGAAAGACAAAGTGCCTTCACTCCCTTTTCCTAAGGAAGCCCGTGATTACCCAGCCAAGGGGAAGGGTGGCCAGTCAGGCTTAGGGACAGCCACGTTTGTGCTGCAGGACCAGGGAAGTGCCAGGTTGACCCCGGGGAAACATTGATGCTCACAGGAGACAGCACACAACTATCCTGTCCCCGTTGGTGACATTTGGTATTTAGTGAGGGATGACGGTCCCAGGCCGAGCAGGGGAAGAGGGCAGAGCTTTGCACCCCAACAACAGTCCCAAAGCCACCACCAAGGGCCGCGACTGAGGAGCTCAGTGTGCCCTGGGAACGAAAACAAAGTGCTGGGGGGTGGCCCCTGCAGCTTTGGCCTCCGTCTAATACCTTAATCCTCTTTGCTGAGGGCCAGTTCCTCATTTTTAATTATGGCTCCGTGTTTTGCCCTGATTTTCTCTCCCCAAGAGCCTCCTCATCACGGGTGTCTGGGTGGTCTCAGCAGTGATGCTCACACAGGTCACAGGGCAGCAGTTCTCCTCCCACGACTGACCTGCTCTGGGAAGTCCCTCAGCTCCTCCAGCTCTGCTGGCCCTTGGCCTCTCTGCCTCCAATTCCATTTTTCCCCTGGCTGGACCATAAAAGGTGCTTTTCACAGAAACACCAGGAGGTCTCACACCTGCTGCTTTCCAGGGGTGTTCATGGCACCTCCTCCACCACCTCAGCTCCGTGGCCTCGTGGCTCAGTGGGGCTGATCCCAACCTTCTCCAGCACAGAACCCTCTGATCCCAACCTTCTCCAGCACAGGACCCTCTGATCCCAACCTTCTCCAGCACAGAACCCTCTGATCCCAACCTTCTCCAGCACAGAACCCTCTGATCCCAACCTTCTCCAGCACAGAACCCTCTGATCCCAACCTTCTCCAGCACAGGACCCTCTGATCCCAAGGTTCTCCAGCAGAGAATCATCTGATCCCAACCTTCTCCAGCATGGAACCTGATCCAAACATTCTCCAGGACAGAGTCTGATCCCAAGGTTCTGCAGCATGGAATCTGATCCCAAGGTTCTCCAGCAGGGAATCTGCAGGCAGAACCAGCAGCCTCAGCTTCCAGGCACCACTTGGCTCCAGTTTGCTCACAGTGCTGTCGTTTGCAAGAATAAAAAAGACAAATCCAAAGAGCTAAAGGAAGAAACCCAAAGAGGCAGAAGGAATGAAGGACACCTGGTTTGCCTGGATTAAGGTCTCCAGCCTCCATCAGAATCAAACCTCATCATCAATTAACACTTATTAACTAACTTCTCAATAGCAGCTTCCATCCCACAACACTTAACAACTGCTGCCACTGCTTTCAGGCTGCACACCATTCCTTGCTGGAGCTTCCCTAGGGATGAGGGACCAGCACAGGGACTGTCCCAGTGCACAGACACAGGGCACGTTCCCAGCCCTCAGGGGGCCAACTGAGAATTTGGGGACAAACCCCCCAGGTCAGGGGGAGCAACTCAGCTGACCCCAGTGCAGTCCCACTGCCTTACTCCTGCTCACCCAATTAAAAACAGCCTTTGGATGGCATTTATATACACAGACTTCAGCCTCTCCCCCTTGCTCAGGATATGGAAGTATCCCAAGAAGCCAGTTTATAATTCCAGGGGGGAAATAATCCTGGCTTTCTCTCCTGAGCAAATCTGGCACCTTCTAAAGGCCCCTGCTGTGTAGCAGCCAGGTCTGCTCCTTATTTAAAACAGGTTTTTCAACAGTAGTGTGCATGAACTTTGAGCTAACAATAGTTAAAACAACAATAATAATAAAAAAGGAATACTGTTCCCTAAAAGCTTTTGCATTTTAAAGCAGATTTTTCAAGCTCTGAGGCTGTGACAATAGAATTTATGAGTTATTTCATGTTCAAACCAGCCAGCTGCACTGCAGAAGGCAGTGCCCTGGGGACAAGCCTGGAGAACCCCCAGCCTGGCCTGCCCTGGGACCAGCAGCACAGCCAGAACCCTGCACTGCCTTTTTGGGGTCAGCTGGGCTGTTCTTCTCCCTGTGCCACAGAGCCTTTTCCAGTTCCAGCACCAGGCTCCACAGCTGGATCTTCCCTGCTGGGATGGGGAGGGGAGTTGTCCTGGGATGGGGAGGGGAGTTTTCCTGCTGGACTCCCACCCCACACACGGTTCCTCCTCAGCCCTTTGGCCTGAGAGGAATCCTGAACATCCAGAGGGAAAGGGAGGGTTCCCCAGGGCCACGTGTGATGGGTCCCTGTGGCCAAAAGGGACCCCAAAGTGCCCCAAACTGCAGGGAGCACCAGAGGCACCCACGGCTGTGCTGCTGAGGAGGCTTTAAAGGAGCATTTGGTGTTAGGGAATATATTTGGGGTATCACAGATAACCCTCACCCCATTCATCGATGGACATGGGTTTTCCAGCTCCTTGGGCTGGTGTGTGAGGCACAGACTCACTGCACTTCCCTGTATTTATATCTGTACTTATAAATATCCCTCCGCGTGGGCTTCCTTTGCTTTCTGCCAGGACAGGGAAGTCCCAGTGCTGTTGGAGCTGCTGGTTCCCAGCACAACACACAGCTGAGGTGCTTTCCCACAGAGCAATTCTGCGTGATAACCCCAAATCTGCCACACTGGGGGGGGATGGATCCCACAGATGCCCTGGCAGCTCTGCCTGTGTGATAACCCCAACTTGCCGTGCTCCCCCCTCCCATTCCAGCTGCTTCCTGCAGCCTCCAAACCAGAATAAATGCATTTATTACTAATTTGCAATAGGACTTTGTTACTTCATTAAGCAGAAACCAAATGATACGGGTTTCCCTTAAATCAGTTGGAACGTACGAGGCTGCAGTTTAAGCCATTATAGATTCAGCCTAAAAATTACTTTATTCTTAGAAATTATACTGATATAAAAATTCAGCGACGAGCTCAACTGAACAAATTCATGGAACATCTCATCCTGCTGTCTCATGGATGCAGAAACCAGCACAATCCCTAGAATCTGGAATTCTTGGTAGCTGAGCATCCCATGGAGAAGAACCCAGGTCCAGACCGGCCCCACCTGACGGTCAAGGTCACTTCAGTCTCTTGGGTGGCTTTGCAGCCCTGACACCAAGAGGAAAGGAGCAGGTCTGGGGCCAGGGGACACACACACAGGCACCTGCTCTGTCACTGCTGCAGGGAAACACCAAAGGAACCTTGCAGGACCTACTGCTCCAGCAGCAAACCCTCCCTTCCCTCCCCCATAACCCCAATCCAGCACATTTCCCAGCTGGGCAGGGGCAGCAGCTCCTGGTTGTGCTCACACGGGCGAACAGCCCATCAACATCATCCTGCTTGAGCAGTGGAGCTCCTCAGTGTGTCCTTGAAGACCAGAGGAGCACCTGGAGCGGCTCTGCAGAGCTGGGGAGGCTGCAGCCCCGACACGGCCGAGCAGAGCACAACATCCCCCGGGCGCCCTTTGCAGCTGGCCCCTGCCTGCAGGAATTCCTCTCTCCACGGATGCATCTCCTCCTTCACATGAGGGCAGTGAAGTGAGTAGAGCAGCAAATGCACCCCAAGGCCTGCAGAGACTCTCCCCCCACACGGGCTGGGCGAAGCAAAGCTGCCCATTGACCAGCTGTAAACCACTTACAGCAGAAGTAGAACAAATCACACAAAATCGGGTCACAGAAGGAAATTCCCAGTCCCTTCTGGCTGCTCCCAGTCAGCACAACAAAGGGGTACTGGGATGGATCACCTACTCTGTTGCTTTGCTGTAGCACTGGTTCCAACCTGGGATCCCGCTGTCGGCACAGGAGGAGAACCCCAAACCCCCCAACATTCCCCCAGAGAGCAGCAGACGTGCCCTGGCCAGCTGGGCCATGGATGCAATTCCTTCCATCAGGACTCAGGGCAAGGGAAGGCCCCCATGGTCTGGAGCTGCCCCAGGTCCTCATCACCAACCTCCTCCAACACCAGCTGGGATTCAGGGCAAGCAAACCAGTTAAACCCCAAAGCTCCAGTGAAGACTCATGGGGCAGAAATTCCACTGCTATTAATCCCTTTTCAGCACAGTGAAGAGGAAGCCAAGACATGCTGTTGGCGCAGAAACTGGAGCTGCTGGCAGGGGCTGCAGGGGGGATTCTCCCAAGCACAGCCACCACCTCGGGCAGCTCTGCTGAGGCACCTGAGCTGGCCCCAAAGCAACCTGCCTCGTCCTCCTCCAGCAGCAAACACGAGGAGATCGCTGTCAGTGGGAACAGGGGGGCCAAGAGCAGGGAATGAAACACCACCTGCACCTACAAAGAGCTTTACATGTTCTTCCTGTGTGTCCAAACAGAGAGGCTGCAGCTTCCAGCACCCCTGGGCTGACACAGGCTGGTGCCAGCCCCTCCCTGAGCTCAGCTCTAACACTCCAGCTCTTTGGCTTCACCTTCACCTCCACACACGTGTGCCACCCCCATGAGGAGCAGCAGCAGCAGCTCCTGGGCTGGGACCACACTCACCAAGATCTGTGACTCCAAGGAGACTGGGCTCTTTCGATCCACATGGAGCTGCAGCATCCCAGGGTGCTGAAGAATTTGGGAAAACCACACGTACTGGCTCAAAGGAGATCTTCTCCCTGGAGAAATGCTCTGTGGTCACCAAAGAGAAGGGACAGAGTCCCAGAGGAGCCTGGCAGTGGGACGGGGATGGCACTGCAGGGGAGGGACAGTGGGAAACCCTTTCAGAGACAGGAGAAGGAGCCCTTGGGCATTGATTTATTCAGGAAAGATTTCTGGAGCCTGCTGGTATATTGAAATGCAGTACATTTCCAGCAGTATTGCTAATCACTTCCACCAGGAATTGGATTCAGTGCAGAGCAATCTCCTTTTCCACGCTCCGCTCCCGCCACACTCATCACCATTTATTTTGTTTTCCAATGGGTTTCATGTCTGTTATTTCCAAACTGACTAAGGGAAGATGGACAGAGGGGAGGGGGAAGGGAGGGCCCCCCAACATCCCCCAAGGGAGCCCCAGTGCCGGGGTGGGAGCACAGCAGAGGGAGAGGCTCCTGGCCGGAGCTGCACGTGTGTGTCTGAGGGGAGACCATGGGCTGCTGATCTCCAGCCACAGATCTGCCACGGTCCTGGCACGTTGTTTTACAAACAACTTCGGAAGGTACAAACCTCTGGTTTATAACCTACAGCACAAAGGGTTTATTCTCTTTTATTTCCATGCAAAGGGAGCACAGAAAAGTCATTTTAAAGAAACCAGTGGCTGAAGCACCTTGGGACAAGGACAGTGACACTCGTCCGGGGTGTGTCTGAATCCTGCAGGACTTGGGAAGCGAGGAAGATGCTGATACATTCCCAGCTCCTGGAACAGCTGTGAAAGTGTCAGCAGTGCACCCACTGCCCTCCCCAGGTGGGATGAACCAGGCCTGGTACCAATCTGAAATCTCCCACGTTCCTGCTTCGTTTCACCTTAATTTAACCACTCGTGCAACGAGGCTGAGAAGAGGCAGAGCAGCTCTGCAGTGACCACTCAAAATCACAGAGATGTGAAAGCTACAGCTGGTAAAGCCTCATTTTTAAACTTAGTGCCACTTTTAGGCCAGACTCCAGCCCTCAGTCCAGGTAGGAGGAGGGAGCACCAGCAGCCCTGGCCCAGGTTCATGGAGCACCACTGTCCTCTTGGTGTCACCAAGCCTGACCTGCCTCTGCATCATCCCCCCCATTTCCCTGAGATGCCAAAGCCAGGCCCACAACATTTCCCTTAAATCAGGGATGTCTTCAGTACACACGTCACCTCTGTGGCAGCTGCAGCAGATTCCAAGGATTCACTCCAAGGAGAAGGAGGCTCCTGCCCTGTGGGGTGGCCCTTGGGGACAGGGCTTGGTTGGCTGCACCACGTGCTCCTCTGCCTCGTGCTCTATTAGGGAATTAACAAAGTCAGACTCCTTTAGGAGGAATATTCCCACCTGTGGTGCAGAGAGGGGAGGCTTTGGCTGCAGAACTGCCTTCTTACAAAAGCAGGAGCACAGGAGGTGGCTGCCGTGGGGCAGCTGCTCCAGCCAAGCTGCCTTCTGACCATGGGAGACTTCTGGGGAAACAAGGAGGTGGGAAATCCATCGTGGGTCCTCCAGGGCAGCTGTGAGGAGCAGGGCAGGACTGCAGTGGGGCAGCCTCTGCAGCCCGATCTCCTGTTGGAGACGCCCAGCAACCCGGGCTGGTGGGAGATGCCCCTGCCCATGGCAGGGGGTGGAACGAGGTGGGCTTTAAGGTCACTCCAGACCCAAACCAGACTGGGATTCTGTGACTCTGAGCACCTGGTTTTGTCACAGATCCCGCAGAGCAACCCTTTACCCAGCAGCATTTCCATCTTTTATGTCAAACCCAGCTGGAAATACTTGTCAGCTCTCATGGGCCAGATGTAAAGGATGCTCATCATACACTGAATTTCCCGTCTGTCTGTTGGCCAGAACCATCATGGCAGATTTCTTTGAGCAGATATTGGGTGGAGATCAGGAAAAGTTTCTTCACCAAGAGTGTGGTTAAGCACTGAAAGGGGCTGCCCAGGGCTGTGGTGGAATCACCATCCCTGGGAGTCTTCAAAAAACCCCTGGAAGTGGCACTTTGTGATACGGTGCAGTGGGCACGGGGGTGTCCAAAGCTTGGACTTGATCATCTTGGAGATCTTTGCCCATCGTAATGATTCCATGATATCACACCCCTTTTGGGGGAGGGAAGGGCTTAAAACTTCAATTACTGCGAGTGCTCCAGGTGGCTGAAGGGAAGAGGAGTCCTGTGGTGAGGACGTGGATGAAGGCAAGAGTTTTCCATGTCATGCTTGACTCCAGCATAGACTGACTGAGAGCAGGACCAGGTCCCAGCCCCTGCCCATGCCTGTCAGACAGGGGTGGACACGTGCCATCCCGTGTCACCAGGACAGGCCTCTCTCCACACAGATACTTGAGTTCCAAACTCATTCATGTTTCCAGTGCCAACACAATAAGATGCTTAAGGCTGGATCTGGTTGGGTTGGACCATCTGCCTTGGGTGGCTGAAGCACCCCCAGGCCTGGGCTGCTGTCCCAGCAAACCACTGGTGATGGGAAGGGGAGAACCAGTGCAGCAGCAGCCCTTGGTCCTGCTGGGAGCATCTCCAGGAGGGATTTTCAGGGGATGGACGAATTTCAGCTTAATTTTTATTACAGCAGGATGAATGTTCCTCCACAAAATTGGTCCCCATTATGCTAATTAAATTTGAAGAGTTCATTAGGTAAATGGTAATTGCACTAACATGCTCTAAAGAAATGATGAACCACAAAGGCTGATCTCAGGAAAACCACTGAGCCCCTTTCCCAGATAACCTTCAAGCAGCTGTGTCAGGATTAATGTGAGGAAACAGCGTTTCCGAGACAGGAGCTTTGCAGACCAACTGCTCAGTAACAATTAACACATTGCAGCTTTCTTTCCCCATTTGGGTGTTTTGCTTTCAGAGAATCACGGAATCATTAAAATTGGAAAAGCTCTCCAAGATGGTCAAGTCCAACCTTGGACTGAACACCCCCGTGCCCACTACACCACATCACAAAGTGCCACATCCAGCTGTTCTGTGAACATCCCCAGGGGTGGTGACTCCACCACATCCCTGGGAAGCCCCTTTCAACCTTTGTCACTCTTCCAGGGAAGAAATTGTCCCTAATCTCCCATCTGAACCTCCCCTGGGAGATGCTGACTCAGCAACACCGAGTCCCTGCCCTGCTCCACCAGCAGCAGCACCAAACCCACACCAGCCAGCCTTGGGGTCATTATATTCAATTCTGGGAGAAAAGGAGTAAATCAGCAGGGGCTCTCAGGTCTCCCTGGAGCCTTCTCCTCTCCAGGTGAACCCCTGCAGCTCTCCCAGACTGTCTCCAGCCCTGCAGCATCTCCAGGGCCTCCTCTGGACTCTCTCCAGCAGCTCCACGTCCTTGTGCTGTTGTCCCCAGGGCTGGAGCAGCACTGCAGGGGGGTCTCACCTGAACTCCCGCCACTGCTGACACTTTGTCCCCTCTCAACTTTGCCCTGCAAGCATGAAAATGTCATCCCCCAAAACTCCTTGGAGTTGGCCAAGGGCACAGCAATGCCAGGGTGGGCCCTGTGGTTGGATGCATCTCAGCACAGGCACCCCTGGCCAGAAGCAAAGGGCGCTCAAAGGTATAAAAACCAAACATTAAAATGTAAAGACTTGAAACAAAACTTGATATTCTGGAAAAAAAAAAGAGCAAACACCTGAGACAGGACAAGTTACAATAAAAACAGCTCAGGAGAAATGTGTCTTTGGAGCCGAGTCCTGCACACTGAGCCCGAGGAACCACCAGGAACGTTCACCTCACTTGCAGCAATTATTTGCAAGTTTAGAGCTGAGGTTTCTTACTGTGAGCTCATCTCTCCTTCAGTGCTAAATGAGACAATTCTAAGCCCTAAAAGCTGGCAGAAAATAGGTGTTAATGACTTTTCTCCTCTGTGCTTCACAAAGACTCATGAGGGCGTAAAAGCAGTTTTGGAGCCAGCGTCCCCTGTTGTTCTCCACGGCCATGCCCTTGGGGTTAATGGAGCTAAAAAGGGAGCTGGGCATGACCTCACTCCCAGTTTGCTGAACGAGTTCACATTAATCCTGCAGAAATATTTATTTTCCTTCTCAGGCTATCGAGTCAAATGAATGGAATCAATAGCAAAGAGAATCAAATCAAATTAAACTGAATCAACCCTCTGGAATCCAGGAAAGTGGGATTTCAGGGAGGGGGGATGAAATCCATAGCTATTGGATTCTGCAGACTTGACATCCTGGAGAAGTTTGCGAAGCAGGACACGCAGAGATGTTTCTGTGTGATTCCCCTGGAGATGCAGTCACACAACCTGAGGATGGGGGACCTCTGGGACCACCAGCCCCATCCCTCTTCCACCTCCATCACCTCCACCCTGCCCCACCAACTGCAGCACTCCATGGGCACATCCCAGGCTGACGTCTGACAGAATGACCAAGGTTGGGAAAGACCTCCAAGACCATCCATGGATTTGGTGACGTTTGTGACAAACACAGAGCCCAGACTGCCCTCGGTGCCCCCAAGAGCTGCGTCCTGCACGATCCCCCCCACCAGCCCTGGCTGTGACCAGAGCTGGAGATGCAGCTCCTCGAGGCCGTGTTGGAGGCAGGATGTCCCCCTGCAGGTCCAGGTGCCTGCAGCCAGCTCGGGGCAGGGGATGTGCAGGTAACTGTGGGTGCCCTGCTGTTCCCCTGGCACTCCAGCAGAGCTGCAGGAGGTGCCCGGGGTGCCAACATTCACCTCTTGTTGATGCTCCAGCCCAGTCAATAGTTGCTGAGGCTCAAGCCATCCTTCACCAGCAGTTCATTACGCACATCTATTGATCTCCTTGAGATTTTCAACAACGTTTAAATCCTTCCCTAACAAGGGGATGGATGTCTCTGGCTGCCCTTGTCCCCACACAGGGGATTCTAAGGCACAAAACCAGCTGCAGGCTTTGAGTGGAGGAGCAGGAGCAGCACTGGGCCCCTTCCAGAGGCAAAACAGGGGTGGAGAGGGTCACCTCCTGCCCTTGGGACACAGGCACGACCCCCTCATGCCACAGGCTGCTCGAGACCCTTTGTTTGTAAAAGGGAAAATTGGAATTAAAATAAATCCAATCAATATGCGGAGTCCCCGAGCTTCCCTGACCTGAGCACCACTAGCACTGACACTCCAGGTGTCCCTGGTCTGAGAGCAGCACCAAGCACTGACCCCACACCACAGCTGTCCCCCAGCCCCCTGGGACAGCCCTGGCCAAGCCCCTCCCAAGGAGGGACCCCCAGCTCTGCTGCACATCCTGTCCCCAAACCTCCCCACACTTCACCTTCCAGTCCCAAATGACGGAGCACAAAAAGTCCTTCCAGCTGTTGCTGACCCTCAGCACGAGCAGCAGCTGAAAACAGGCA
This sequence comes from Formicarius rufipectus, assembly GCA_013399695.1. Taxonomy (NCBI): domain Eukaryota; kingdom Metazoa; phylum Chordata; class Aves; order Passeriformes; family Formicariidae; genus Formicarius; species Formicarius rufipectus. Next base: position 230,927 of record VXAU01000574.1, on the reverse strand, counting down.
CTGCCTGGAGAGAAGCAGAGACACCAACACCAACCAAAGCTCCAGTGCCCACTCTTCATTAATTCTCAGCCCGATTTTCAATGAGGAGAGTGAGCTCGGGGTCAGTGAAGGGGCAGAGCCCCCCAGGCAGCAGAGCTGTGGTGCCCTGGAGGACACGTGGAGGGGCCAGGGCAGCAGCAGCCCTGGATGGGGTGTTGGCTCAGTTATTGGGGCCACGGACAACACACCAGCCTTGCAATCCTTCATCTCTGACAGCTCTCAGCTCCTGTTAAGGTGACTGAAAGGGGTTTTATCCTCTGCCTGATGAGGTCAAATTGAGCTGCTGAACTCCTCACTGCCAATTCAGGTTGGGCTCTTCCAAGATTTCCCATCTCTAGTTTCTGCTGCAAAATTAAAGCCTTGGACAACTCCTGAGCAGGAGAAGAACATTAAAAGGAGACACACCTGAGAGGAAATCACATCCATGGCAGCACCAGGCTGAGCACAGAACTACAGAAGAGAATCACAGAACTGGTCAGGTTGGAAAAGACCTCCAGGACCACCAAGGCCACCCTGAGGCCGATGCCCACCCTGTCACCCAGCCCAGAACACCGAGGGCCCTGTCCAGCCATTCCCTGGGTGATTCCCAAGGACATCCCTGCCAGGAGCTGGGCACTGCTGCCCACCCTGCCCAGAGGTTCTTCTCTGAGCAGAGAATGACCTGTATGTGCACAAGAGCTGCTGTCTGGAGGCTCCTTGTCCTCTGATTTCCAGCTTGGAGCAGCAGCAATCCCAGGAGCATGTGGTGGTGGGCTCTGCCCTGAACCCCACTGACCATCTTAGTCACAGAAATTGGGAGTCTAATGGGAGTAATTAACAGAAAAGTGATTAGTGGGAAATTCTCATGGAAAATCACCACACAAAGGGCCCCAGGGGGGTTCAGCGAGGACGAACATCTCAAAGACATTGAGACAACAGACAGGTGGGAAAAGAGGTTTAGTAGTGCCCACCTTGCAAGTTTTCCATCAAGACAACACAAAAAGCTTCTCATGAGAACAGAGGAGCAATGAAGGACAGAGAGACTCAACAGCAGAGACTTCCTCACCCTAACAGCTCAGTGAGAAGAGTTAGAGATGCCCCTCCCCATTCCCCCACCTCCTCACCCCGTCCTTTCACAGAGACACAAACTGGCCTCAGAAAAACCAGTCACAGAAATCTGCAGCCAAAAGTTGAAATAAACCCAAAGCAAATATTGGGGATAATAAAAAATCCTCCCTTAACTTCCCCTACCTCCTCACATGTCACACAACCCTCTCATGCTGGTGACAGCTCCGCTCAAAACAGCCACTTCTTGAGGAGCAAAAATAGGCCACACTTGAAAATGTCTTTCTTAATGGCAATTGAAACACGATCTTGCTCCTGGTGCAAATGCAATTAAATACTTTCAAAAATACGTTAACTGGTGGTGAGTGACTCTGGGGAAGAGCTCACATTTCCAAACATAACCTATTTTCTGAGTCTAGACATGCCAGATGTGGCCTGCCTTTGGTTCCTCGTTGAGTTATTTAATGCTGCTCAGACACTGCAGGGATGTATTACAGCATCTGTGACAAGCTCCAGTAGAGGAGCTCACTGAAATTCCTGGGCTCTCCACATGATTTATGGATATTAGCAAGGGGCTGTTTAAGTGATTTACTCTCATCCAACCTGCCACTCACAGCTGATCTCTGCTTTCCAGGGAAAAGGCTGCTCTGCCCACCCTATGGATTGGCCCCACAGCGTAAAATCAGGGGATATCCTCAGCTGGAAGGGACCCACAAGGACCCTCAGAGTCCAACTCCAGCATCTCCCAATACAAAAGAAATAAAACCAAAAGTAACATTCTGAGTAAGCAAGACCCAGGAATTTATTTGTGCAGAAATGTGAGTGAGAGAGAGGACGATGTGATACCATCATCAAACAGGGATGGCTTTGAATATTCCAAAAGGTATTCCCCAAAAACTCCAACCAGAGACCACAACTGCCCTGCAAACACCCTGAGTTTGATGAGGTCCCAGCTCAAAGATGTCCAACTAAGACGAGTAGGAAAAAACTTGTGCCAGGTTCTTTGTGCTTTGCATTTTGGGGGATTTCTGTTTCCCACAGCTGTCCATGCCCTGCAGCCCCCCCTGGGCCAACCCAGCCCCAGATCATGCAGGGGTCACTCTGAGAAGACACTTGTGTTGTGCTCAGCACAGAATCATCTCCCTCTCTTAGAGGGACAGGAGATGCAGAGACAGATTTGAGCAGACCCCTTTCACAAGCAGGGGGAGCAGCTCTGACCCTCACACAGCTCTGAGCTCCACAGGACCCACAGATGGGCACCCTGGGCACTGCCAGCACCCACCAGCTTCTCCTCAGCCCTGCATCCCCCCATGAGTGGTTTTGGGAGGTTTCCACCCACTCTCCCACCAGCACATGTGTCACAGGGGTCAAGAATGACCAAAATGAGTTGGACACCTCCCAGAGTGGCTGCAAAGTTGTCCTGGTTTTAGTAGCCAGGAGCAGTTTGGCACTGGGTGGGGGTGGGTTCTAAACCCTCTGTGGCATCTCCTCACGAACTGCTCCCCATGGCCCATTGGCAGCAGCTGCCCAGGGCACACCCCACCCCGCAGGGGACAAACTGGGTGTTCAGGAACTTCTGTGGGATAAGGAAGTTCTCCTGCCTCCACACTCACCTGAGGGGTCATGTCTGCTCAGGGGCCAGCAGGGATGCCAAAAATATGCCAGGATTGACCTCACAGAGTAAATCAGCCCTTGGGAAACTCCCCACCCTGGGGGAGGGACTGGGCATTCCCATCTGAGCCCAGGTGGATAGAAGCTTGGGGGTTTGGGGACTGGGGGCTCTTCAGATCCAGAGGAGGAGCAGAGCCTCGACCAGACTGAGACTGCCCCCAGACTGCCCCCAGCATTGTCACCAGCAGGTTTGTTTCTTGTTTTCTTTTTACTTTGAACTCAGGACACCCCCGTGGTGCTCAGCACAGGGGTTGGTGAGCTCCATCCTGCTCGTGCCCCCCTGGGCTGGGCTGCACAGCTGGTGGTTTTTGTGGCACAAACAAATTTTCCTTCTGTCTCAGTGTATTTTTGTGATCTTTTATTAAATTGTTATTCTGACTTGCAGTCCCATTCTGAGTTGGATTCATTTCTCCTGCAGGTTTAACTCTAAACCAGCACAAAAGTGAAGGCTCCCCCCTCCTGGCAGGGACTTGCAGAGCCACAAGGTCCCCCCTGAGCCTCCTTTTCTCCAGGCTGAGCCCCCCCAGCTCCCTCAGCCCCGTTCCCTGGCCTGGACACCCTCCAGCCCCTCCTGAGGTCCCAGAGCTGCCCCAGCAGAGCCAGCTCGGGGCACTGCCCTGGTGCTGCTGCCACACCACAGCTGCTCCAAGCCAGGTGCCCTCGGCCCTCCCAGCCCCCTGGACGTGCTGCCACACCTCCTGCTCTGCCCCTCTGACACCACCACGGGGCTCTGGTGTCTGGCAGTAGCAACAATCAGGAATTACACACCCCACTGCCCTCCCGGGTCCCCCCTGGCACAGTGGGCAGTGTGGTCATGGGGAGGTGGCACCAGGAGGGGCAGGAGCCCCATCCCTGCCTGCACAGGGCACACAAAGAGCCCCGGGGCTCTGCCTTGCTCTGCTGCAGCTCCTTCACATCCCATGAGCCTCCCCAACAGCCACCAACAAATGATTCCTGATGAGCAACGAGTGAATCCACTGAGCAGCTTTCTGAGTGTCAACTGCTGGAGATCAAACCCCACCAAGAACTCCTGGACCCTGCCAGGGTCCCTTGCCCAACAGCACCCTTCAATCCTGGGACAACATCTGAGCTTGGGAAGGGCTGCAAGAACCTGCTCATACCTTGGGCACCACACACCAAAGTGTTGGCTTGTGTGCCAGAATTGCCCCTGGTTAGGGAAATCTCCTGTACAAAGTGAATTGCAAGCAGAGACTCCCCTGAGGGGCAGGGCTTCAATGAGCACCCTCTGAGGAGCAAAATATCCTGCCTTCCTTTGCTTCAAAGGTTTCTGAGGAAAACAGGAGATGCGTTACATGATCACTCCCTTTAGAAATCATTTTCCTACCAAACCACCAAAAATAGAGTTAAAAGGCGTTCCTCATGTTCAAAGGCAAGAAGGACAAACATAAGACCTCTTGGGAGTCACAGTACCAAGACAAGGATATTTCCCTGTGCCCAACGCAAGGCTTCCATTCTTTTCTACTACTTTTATACATTTCAATGGAAATTATTTTTTCTTTTTTTTTAAGAAAAAGCATGTCTTCCACATGAGTGCTGCTGCACAGGGCTCAGCCCAAAGCCTGGTCCTGTCCCGGGAGCTCAGGGACCGCGGGGATGCTCCTGCTGAGCCATGTCCTGCAGTGCCCACCACAGCTGGGAGGGCACACAGACCCCGGGGAGGGCACACAGACCCCGGGGAGGGCACACAGACCCTGGGGAGAACCCAACACAGGCCCTGCAGTTGGGGTTTTCCAAGTGGAACAAGCAGGTACGTCCTGCCCTGATAAACTCATCTTTGATTACAGCAGGGGGAAATCCCAAGGGGAGCAGGATCCAGCTCAAGGCTTCAGTGCGACTCTCCCTCTCTGCAGGGCAGCAGGTCGGGACCTCATTTTCCTCCTTCTGTGATTACAAATAAATCCCCTTTAAAAAAGGCTGCTGGACCCGGTTTTGTTCTTCATTTCTAATCATCCTTTAATCATGCCTCGGAGCCTCCCTGGGGTGGGGCTGGGGCTGGAGGAGGCGGCCACAGCTCGGCTTAATGCACAGAGGGAACCTCAGCCCCTCTGCCAGTCTGGGGCCCTGGCAAAGAGCAGATTTGTCTGCAGCTGGATCAAGGACAGACCCCCTGGATACAGGCAATGCCTCCCCCTCCTCTCCCCTGGATTTCCACTCAGGAGTTCCAAGGACAGCCCAGCTGCCAGGGCAGCGAGGGATGGAGGGCACATTCCTGCCCTGGGGGCACACAAGGCTCCCACACACCCACTGCCCGAGAATTTGGCAGCCCAGTCAAAGGCTAAACCCAGCTGAGCAGCATTTCCACCTCTCTTTACTTTACAGGAGCCTGGAACCAGCCCAGCATCACCCTCAGAGCTCAGGAAGGGCAAGGCGAGGGTGAAGGAAACAAGTCCACAGCACCAGAGTCCTCCTCAGGGCTGAGGAAGAACAAAGTAAGGGGTGAAGGAGACAAGAAAACAGCACCACAGTCAGAGGGCAAACTAAAACACTGCCAGTCCCCCCAAAAAGCCTTTCTAGAGCAAAGACTGAAATATTCGTTTGGTTTTTTCCCTGCCTGTTCTGCAACAAGAAGATTCCCAAAGGCTGGAGCAGATCCACCCGTTGTCCCTGCTGGGGAATGTCCTGAGGACAATCCAAGCAGAATTGCAGCCAGGCCAATTCCAAAATTGGAAAGCTGCAAAACACTCCCCGGGGCAGGGAAGGGGAGATGTGCCCTCGATGGGACACACAGCCCGTCCTGCCACCGTCCCTGGTTGCAGTGGCACTGGGCACACGTGGCTCTGCACCAGCCGCTCTGAGGGCGCTGCTCCGGGGGCTGCCCAGGGAAGGAAATGCCCAGGGAAGGAAATGCCCCTCAAGTTTTCCAGTTCTCCAGCCAAACCCACAGGAGGAGCTGCACATCAGCCAAGGTTCCCAGCGCTGTCCATGGTACCACAGAGAGCTCTCCCTCCTCCCAGATCCCCCAGCATCAATATCGCAGGACTACACGGGCCAGGCAAACATCTCCCATCGTGCTGCCACATCCCCTCTGCTGGGAGTTTCGGAGAGTAGACCCTATTCACTCATAAATTCCTGATGTGATAGAGGTGCAAAGCAGGTCAGCCAGAAGGTTTGAAGGTGCTGCCCAAGCTCTGCTCCCTCCAAAAGGAAACAGAGCAGATGAAGCTCACTGGTCCACGGTGTCCCTTAACATCCTAGGAAGAGATGGGAACACAGCACAGCACTGTGCCTGCATGGAGCTGGGGGCTGGGGGGGGGTCCCAGAGCAGGGAGTCTGAGCACTGTGTCCCAGGAAAGCTCTGGATGGAGTCTGAGCATGGAGGCAGAAATCCTCATCCTCACTGCTTGCCTTTCGGTTTCCCTCGGTGGTGAGGCACAGACAGTCTATATATACATATTTATTTCTCCTAAAACATTAAGAGCACATGAAAGTCAAGCACAACTGTTTATGCCATTCCAAGAGCTACATTTTCTACAATGTCAGAGCCTGATCCTAAATGTGTGTAGGAATTACTTTGACTCCCAGGATTAAAAGCAAACGGAGGCAGCAGAATTTGCTCAGCCAAGTGAAACCAGCCCAGGCACACAAACGTGCTCTGCATCCACCACCACGATCCACTGGAAGGAAAGTGCTGCCTCCTGCATGGACCTGCTGGGGGAAAAGGACCACGAGTGTGTAATTACTGCCAGCAAGACAGAATCCCACGTCCTTTTATTTTATAAACCTGGAGGGGAAATGAAAGCCTTGGGACAGCTGGAAGAAATCTAAAATGCAGGTGACACTTCCCTTCAGCCCAAAGCTCCAAGCAAATGCTCCCCCTTGGGATTAAAACCCCATGGCTGGTGTTTCCAGGGCCTTCACCACACAGGCAGCTCCCAGATGCTTCGCTGACTGAGCATCTTCTCTGAAGGGGGTGGTCAACCCAGTTCTGGACTTATCCCCTGCAGCCCTGAAGGCGCAGCTGGGAGGACTCAGCTGCACTGAGGGCACACGGAGAACGGGCTGGAGCTGGGGGGGCACTGCAAGGAGGCTCCTCTGGGAGAGGACCTTCCCTGCCGGGGGCAGACATGGGCCTGCCATGGGTCACAGAAAGGTGGCAGAGATGATGTGGCTCAAAGAGGAACGGCTCAGCCCGAGATCAGTGGCTGCGTGGGAAAACCCAAGAAGTTCTTATTCCAAGGAAAGCACCTCGTGGGCAGGGACAGGTTTTATAGGCACCTTCTTTGGGGTCTCTCGTGTCCAGAGCAGTAACAGCAAAACGTGATGGAATTCGATGCAGAGAAATCTCAAATAACCCAGAGGGAAGAAAGGGCATGGAAAGGAGGTGGAATTGAAGGCTGGGAAGGACAGGGATGGGAGGAGCAGCTCTGCGAGGGGGGGAACTGCAGATACAAAACCTGCGAGGATTCCATGTGCCCGGAGATATTTAGCACCAAATTAGAGACCACAAACAACACCTTTGGCTTCTTCTCTCACCAGCTCTTCACCTGGGCAATCACAAACCAGCTTTGCCAAGTGAGATGAGGATTTGCACCATCGTTGTCTAGGCTGCCTCCTCCTTCCCTACAACAAACTGCACCCCCAGCTTGCTCCAAAGATAGGAAAAGGACACTTTTTGTAGGTTTTTTTAAAGCCCTGCAGCTGCTCAAGAGCCCTTTGGCTGCCACACTGTGGGAAAACATTAATGGACAGGCAGAGAAAAGTGGAATTCTGTTTGAGATGGCAGAAAAAGAAGATGCAAGGCTGGGAAGGCTCCCACAATAGTGGGTACATGAGCAAATCACGGTCCAACAATCCAGGGCTCTGCAGCAAATCCTGCTCTTACAAAGCACTTTACAAATCCTGCTCTTTACAAAGGGAGGAAGATGCTTCCAACTCACCCCCTTTTCACTTAATAAACGGTCTCATGCCTGACCTGTATTTAACTTTGGAAAGATCTGTCAGGCAGAGCCACAAAACGAGGCTGGGACACGGAGTGAGAGCAGGCAGAAGCTGCCAGACTGAAGCATTTAGCCCACAAGGATTCAGTTTTCTGGGACAAAGTCAGCATTTAATTGCTTTTAGTGGAAGGTAATTACACCTGAGAAGGTTTTTCCCCTCTTTCTCCTTTCCTGAGGCTGCTCTGAGCCCAGTGCAGCTTTTTCCAGGACTGTGAAACACGGGCAGGAATTTTAAGAGAGGTGAGCTCACCAACCCAGTGTGGGTCTGATCTGCCTCAGGGACGTGCCCAGAGTCACTCCAGGGATGCTTCTTCCTCCTCTCTACTTTTCCAGGACTCAAAGGCTGTTTTTGAAGGGAATAAGTTTATCCTAAACACCTGATTGCCTTTTATGAAGATGCTCAATATATTTTTCAGCAAGCCCAGGCAAAATGAGGACAATGAGCAGGGCTGTGTGAGGGGCTGGGGGGTTCAGGTCCAAATCTTCACGCTCAGAGAAGGCTGTGAGCACCCAAATGCTGAGAAATTAAACACCACACGATGGAAAAGCAGCTGAGATGTGTCTGAAGGCAACATGAGCTGTGGGATGATGGATCCAAGAGGGAGTGGCTATTTTGCCCTATCTTCCAGAGACTAATCTTATCTAAAAGGCACTTAATTATCCACTACACTCATCTTCTCCAGAGTTTCTTAGGCACCTGCTCTTTGCAGATGGGTATGTGAGGACAGACGACTGTCCTCCACTCAAAACACTTTGGGAATACTCCACCCATGGAACCCTGGCCACGTCCCAGCAGCAGTCAGCCTTGGCACCACAGCCACACTGTGGTGTGCTCCACAATGTGCTGACAGAGTGGCCTGGGCACTTCAGCTCAACAAAGTCATCATCTCCTCTCGGTCAGGAATCAAGAAAGGCCCCATTTAATTAGTCCTGGCTTTGCTGCTGTTGAGCTAAACACTGTTATTCTTTCTAGGGATGCTTTCAGTGACCCCAAGCCCAGTGACAGTGGAACCCAGAGCTGCAAACCAACCTCCCCGTGGCTGAGGTGGGAGCTGGGCTTTGTTACAGCTCTGAGCAGAGCAGGGATTGCTTCACATGCCAGAGGAGCATCTCCTGCCCATCACCACCATGCAGGGGGGCCTCTGGTCTCCAGGGGAGCCCCCAAAATATCTAGAGAGGATTTTATACTGATAGGACAAGGGGGACTAGCTTTAAATTGAGAGTAGGGTTAGGCAGAAGATTGGGAAGGAATCCTTCCCTGGGAGGGTGGGGAGGCATTGGGATGGATTTCCCAGAGGAGCTGTGGCTGCCCCAGCCCTGGGAGTGCCCCAGGCCAGGTTGGACGGGGCTTGGAGCACCCTGGGACAGTGGAAGGTGTCCCTGCCCAGGGCAGGGGGTGGGATGATGTGAGTTTTGGGGTCCCTCCCAATTGCAATTGTTCTGTGAGGCCGAGCTGACTCTGAGTGCTCTGCCCTGCCCCATGTGCCAGCACAGGGAGGGCACTCCTGCCTCCTTCCTCTCCCTGCTCTGCCCGTGGCAGCGGGGTTGGAATGAGAGAATAAAAAAGAAAATACAGTGGAACATCTTGCACTTACAGGCAGCAATACTGAGCACTGGATTGAGCAGCCTCATCCATGGCCAGGCCGTGTTAAAAAGCTGCTGAAGAGCAACTTTGCCTAAAGCTGTTTATCGTCTGATCCGTCCTGGGAGAGGAACCAAACCATCCTCAACATCCTAAAACGCTCAGCTGATGACATGAACAGGAGCAGCTGGTGGGGCAATTCCCTTTCTGAGATGGAAGCAGCTGCTGAGGCTGTGCCAGGAGCACCAGGACAGCCCTGCCACCCACAACATCAGGCTGCTCCTGGAGCTCTGGGCTGTCCCACCCAGCTGAGCAGCACTCTGTGGTGCCCCTGGAATATTCCAAGTTATGTTCTTGAGGTTCCAGAGAATAACCTTGCGCTGCAGACCCTGCAGGGAGCAGCTGCAGCTCCACAGGGTCATCCCTTGGGCTCCCTCCACCTCACCAGAGAAGCAGCTACAAAACCCCCTCTCATTTGCTACAGGGAAAGCAAAGGGATTGAATTTAATAAACACCCAAAAGCCCAGGTGTGAGGACACCTTAAAGAGATGGTGGTAACAGTTTGCTGGATTGCTTTAAGCAGGACTGAAATCTAAAATGCTGCCCAAGAGGTTGGCTTTAGGAAGCTGCAGCTCCTCAGTGAAGTGACTGCTTAACTGAGACATCACAGGTAGCCTAAAAAAAAATAAAACATTGAAAAAAAATAAAAATCACAGAATCTCAGAATGGTTTGGGTTGAGAGGGACCTCAAAGATCATCCAGTGCCACCCCTGCCATGGGCAGGGACACCTCCCACCAGCCCAGGGTGCTCCAAGCCCCGTCCAACCTGCCCTTGGACACTTCCAGGGATGGATCAGCCACAGCTGCTCTGCCCACCCTGTGCCAGGGCCTGCCCACCCTCCCAGCCAGGAATTCCTTCCCAGTATCCCATCCATCCCTGCCCTCTGGCAGTTGGAAGCCATTCCCTGTGTCCTGTCCCTCCACCCCTTGTCCCAAGTTTGGCACCAGTCACTGCAGAAATGGCCAAGGACACTGTTCCAAACTGGGGGGAATAAACAAAAGCAGGATTTTCTCTAAACACCACATATATGTGATATTCTGGAGCCAAACAATCCAAGTTTTCCTCCAAAGAGCCCAAAGTGCCTGTGGGGCAAACTGGAGGGGAAGTGGGTCATCCCCCCTTTTTTATTGCATCCTCATTAAAATGACAATTCTTCCCTACGGCAACACATTGTAACACACGGTAGTTCCCATTAAAATTTTTTAAGGAGGTCTTCAGGAGTAAATTTGGGCAGTCACCTGATAAAACCCAGCCTGTCTCTTCTCCCGGACACACACACATGGACCTACTCTCCCAGGGCTCCGGATCACTCCTTTCCACCGGGAGGAATCTGCCACTTTCAGCTGCCCAGAACCAAAGAGGGGTTTTTAGCTGTGACCTTGCTCCCTGTGAGGAAGCTCTCCGGGGGCTGCACTCGGTGCCTGAGGCTGTTCGTGCTGATTGACACTGCTCAGCAGCCCGGAATAGCTCCAGGAAAAGCTCCAGGAATAGCTGCAGGAGCTGCACAGTGAGCGCCGGGCTGGGGCTTCCCTACATTGCACCAGAACTGTCACCGGCTCCGGCTCCTTCCGCGCCTGGGGCTGGGGACGAGGGCGAAGTGTGAGGAGATATCTCGGGTTTCCATGGCCGGGTTCAAACACGGAGGGAGCTGAGAGAAAAGCACGCTGTGCCTTGCAAGGGAGAGGGATTGGATGTGGAAATCCTGGGATGAGTAACTCCAGGACCCCGAGATGGCACCTTTATGACTCCTCTGCTCTGGCTCTGCTTGGAGTGTCGTGGTCTTTGGGGATGGGGACTGGGTTTTTCACACTCGAGGCAGGGGCTCCATCTGCTGTGTCACCCCCCATACACAGGGACCACCCCAGGGTCACCTCTGCTGTGTCCCCCACCCAGGGACCACCCCAGGGTCACCTCTGCTGTGTCCCACCCAGGGACCACCCCAGGGTCACCTCTGCTGTGTCCCACCCAGCATGGAGGGTTTGGGAGAGTTCAAACATCCCCAGCTGTGGATCTGCTGCTGGTCAGACCTTGAGCTGTGGGGACAGTCCAGGACATCCCCCCACATGGATTTCCACCCCACACCCAGCAGAGCCTGCAATCCAAGCACCTTCAGCAGCCAGCTCCACCATGTCTCATTCCAGGGCCAGTTATTTCCAAGTTCAATCCCACTGGTACCTTCCAAACCTCCTGGTCCCCTGGGCCAGGGCCAGCCACCCCTCCTCAGCATCCCACACATCCCTCTGCCCTCGGGGATGCTGAGGATGAGGTTCAGATGGATCCCAGCCCTGCTGCCATGCACTGCATTCCAATCAAAGTATCAAAGAGAATAAAATCCAGACCTTTGGAGGCAAAATTTCAAAGTTCTCTACAGGGGAGCTTTCAAAGTGAAGCATCTCCCCTTCAAACTTCTTTTTCATGGAAGATTTTGTAAAGTATTTTTTTTTTTCCATGTTCAAAAGAAAATGTCCCAGATTTCCTCCTTTGGAAAGGGCTAGAAAAAGCTGAGATGCACAACCCACAGCCCCTGGTCAAAGGGGTTTGACCTCTCCTGGCCAGGAGGCTGCAGCAAAGCTGCCAAGAGAGCAGATTCAGACCCCTCAGAGCTGGGCTTGACACCAGGAAAGGAACCCTCAATGTCCCACCTCAAGAAGCACACTCAGGCCCCTCTCTCATGTTGCCAAGTGAGTGCCCACAGCAGGGGCACACTTGGGGTATAACTGAAGTGTAATTGTGCCTCTGTGCCACTTCTGCCCTCCAAAAGCAGCCCAGCCCCACATGGGGGAATGTCACACCCACTGCTTTCCTTATGGCCAACCTGAACAAGCCACCCCCAGCTCATCCAGACCAACCCACCAGCACAGTGCAGACCTTCCAACCATCCCCAGCTGATCTAGACCTTCCAACCACCCCCAGCTGATCCAGACCTTCCAACCACCCCCAGCTGATCCAGACTCTCCAACCATCCCCAACTGATCCAGACCCTCCAACCACCCAGCACAGTGCAGACCCTCAAACCACCCCCAGCTCATCCAGGCCAAGGCACCAGCACAGTGCAGACCCTCAAACCACCCCCAGCTCATCCAGGCCAAGGCACCAGCACAGTGCAGACCTTTATTCCCAGCCCAGCAGCTGGAAAATGGGAAGAATCAATTAAGCTGGAGTTGGGGGCAGTGCTGCCTGCAAACCCTGCCCAGCAAACACCTGGAGCTGGTGCCAGACTGTGGCAATGCCAAGGGTCCTCACCAAGCACAGCACAAGCCTGGCACTGATTACTGCACTCCTTGCTTGAATCATCAGCTTTGCTCATTTGGCTTCCCGTGAGAAATTGTCATTTTCATAGGAACTGAAAGTCCTTCATGCATTCTATATGGAAATCCAAGCAGGATGAGTGGGGGAATGGGGAGAGGGCCAAGGAAAGCCATGGACAGCTCCTTCTGTCCAGCCAGTGATAAACACTGCTAATTAAGATAGTTTATAATTGTCTCAGAAAGGTTAAAAATACCAGAGCACGAAATCTGCACTTTTCCTGAATACACTGTGCTTCCCTCCTGGTCTGTCTCCATAGCTACAGGGACCTGCTGGGCTGGCTCTGCCAGCTAATTGATTTGCAGCAATGATTAATAAAGACCAACAGAGTCTCCCTCTCTGGCAGGGCAGCTCCTCACAGCAGCCTCTCGCTTCTCCTCTCTGCCCGGTCCCCAGAGGCAGATCTAAGTTATGCCATCAGTCCCACCCACCACACCCCCAAAGTCCAGCCCAGCCTGCAGGGACAGCATGGATGAACGTGCTCAGCTCAGCACGGCCACTGCAGTTGAGAAGGGAATTGTGGCTCCTGTCAAAGAGCTTGGATCCGTGCCACACACTCCTCCCATTAATCTGACACACTCTCCTTGCCATGGATTCAGCAGCATTCCTGGAAAGCAGAGATACCTGGGAGCCAGAGCAGCTCAGAGGGGAAGTTCTTGCTCTCTGGTTCTCACAGGGAGCTTGGAGCCAGGCAGGAGGGGAGGGGAAACTGCACCTTCATCTGCCCCCTCTCCCTGGTCCTGCACTGGGACTCTCGGGGGCTGCCCTTTCCAGCCACCTCTGTTACACACGAGGAGGAAACATCTCCAAATGCCAGTAGCTCTTTCCCTTGACCCTGCACTGGGATGTTGGACGACACTCCTCGACATCCCCAGTTGACCTGGCAGTTTTTTCCTACTCCAGGTTTATGGTATTTGAAACAAATTCTACCTGCAATTCAGCATCCAGACCCTGTATAAGTCACAGAGAAATGCAAAGCAAAATTTGGATGAAGATTTCATTGATGCCTGAGCCCTTCTTGCAAAATATAAAGTGTTCTTGCACAGCTCTGAGAAAGATGAATTCACGGCAGTGGAACTGCTGATGCTGGCACTTCTCTGCCCAGAGCTCCTGCTGTAACCACACCTGCCTCGAGAAAACACTGCAAACACACACTGCACACAGCTATAAAGGGGGGAAAAAATCAGTTTTCCTGCACCTAAAAGTGTCTCTGGAACAACTGGAGATACTTATGGCCTCCTGGGTTCAACAGCCAGTTGTGCCCTTGTGCACTTTCCATGGACCACTTTTGCTGTTGAATCCACTGGCAGAAAAAGCCACAAACCCAGGGTTTGGTGCATTGATCCTGCAAGAGAATTTGGCTCCCCCCCAGCCCCCCTCAAGTGTCCCTGTGAGAATTACATTTAGGAAGCTATTTCTGGTCCTGGAATTAGTGTCTTCAATGCTTTCCACATGTTCCATATAAAGCATATATATATATATATATAAAGATATAGGTCTATAAATACATGAGATGTAGATGTATAAATAGTAAAAATAAATATTAATACATAAAAATAAATCTCTGACTGCCCCACAGGCAGCAGAAGGGCCTCAGGTAAAGGGCACTGACAGGCAGGAGCCCACCCGTGGTGAAGGGCAGTGGGACAGCACAGCTCCCACACAGCCTCAGTCCCCGCAGGACCCCCACGGGAGGAGCCTGGCAGCTTCCACGGGCCCTGCTTTGCTTTTCCTTTCCAGTTTTATCTTCAGGCCCCGATCGAGCTCGGCCTCGGGCTCGGCTCAGCTTGTCCAAGCCCACCTGCCCGTAAGGGTGGGCTGGGGCTCAGCCCCACCCGGGACGCCCCGGGAGCGGCTCTCCCATCCCATCCCATCCCATCCCCCGGGGGTGGCGATGCCGTGACATCCCCCAGCACCCCGGGGACCCGCTCAGGAGGGGTTTTTGCACCTCTTGGGGATGCAGACGCCGCTCTGCAGTGATCCATCCCAGAGCTGGAGAATTCCTGACTCGGGCTCGTTCTCTCTTTGCGAGCCTGAGACTCATATCCCATCCCATCCCATCCCTCCTCCGAGGGCACAGGACGGACTGAGGCAGAACCGCTGCCCCCCAAAGGGCACATCTGCCCCTCTCTCCTCGGGCACCCCCCGATTGATGCCAAAAAGCACAAAATAAATTAACTGCTTAGAGCCAATTTGATCTTTAAGCAGCAAAGGTAATTATTGCAGCACTGGGCAGCGAGGCAGTTCACAAGGCACAAACTCGCTTCAAAGTTTCAGCAAGAAACGTGGTAATTTATCCACGTTTGACATTCAAGATTACATCATCTTAACATACATATTCATGAAGGTGTGATAGCAAATTATCATATTTCTAGGAGGTGGAGTTAGGGTGGAGCTTGGGGCAGAGCCTTCCAGGATCTTCTCCTGGCACAGTTTTTAGGTGGTCTTCCCGGCCTTCAGCCTCTTCAGGGGTCATTTTCTCCTCTTTCTCCCCGTGACCTCTCCACTTGCTTTGTTAAATGACCCAACTAGTCAAGCTTGCAAAACTCCTTGACTCGAGGCCTTTCTACCTTATATTCAAATGTCCATGTTACCCTAATTTATGACCACCTCGTTTATCATACAGCACTCTTAGCAGTCTCCTGGTTTGGGTACAGTAACTAGAACAGGACAAGTTATTCATTGGGTATCAGGTAGAACAAGCATCCAGCAATTTTCTAACAGAGCAAAGTACCTTTACTAATTCAGTTAACTCTTTTAGGCCTTGCTTCTGCTTCACGAGGTAAGCCTGCCCACTCCAGTGCCCAGTGCCTGCCCATCCCTTGGCAGCAGGAATCCCGGGAGAAGGCGCATTCCAAGGGTTTATCATCCCCACCCACCCCCGTGGCCGTGACTCTCAGCACCGGCTCGTTGCAGCAAAGTAGGAACCTTCGGTTCCCTTTCCACGGTGCTTTGGGGTTGGTGGGTACTGCGAGCCCTGATCAGTCAGAATAAAAGATGAAGGAGCTCTGCCTCCCTGCGCGGTGCCTCGGCCGAGAACGCGGCTCCCGGGGAAGGAACAACCGAGCATTATTTATGACACGTCCTCAGCACTCCTTCAGTGATTAAATAATTAGGGAGAGAGAGTAAAAACAACCCCAAACGAGCTGAGTTTTTAAGCACTCCCCCTCTCCCCCTACCTATGCTGGTTGAGGGGATTTTTAATCACTTCTTTAAAAAGCTGGCAAAACAAAATGTGACACCACAATAAATTTTTGCAACGGTGTTAGAAACAAACCCCATTCAGCCTGGTTTTGGGTGAGGAGCGCTGGTACCTCAGCACAAGTAGAATCAGAGAATCTCCTTTTCTTAATACCTTCCAGTACTTTAATATTCCCCATAATTTCTGCACTACAGCTTATAAATACCAGCAATGTTAGAAGTGTGGAGTGTGTTGCAATGGGGACCAAGTGTCCTGACAGGACTGAACATTTGGGGATAAAAGGAGTGAGGAAGGGCCTGTGAAGAGGGCTCTGGGCTTCCGGGGTGTGCAGAGCTTACACATTATTAACAAACAATTAATTAGCAATAGAGAACCTCTGAAGTTGTGACAGGGCATTCCTAGAGCACATCCCATCCCAGATCCCTACTGCTGCTCACACACTACATGTACAAATTGACACCTGCATCACTTTTCCCTAAATAAGACCTTTTGGACCCCCTTCAAAATTTGGGGTGGTTTTTTTGTGGTTGGGCAACTTTTCTCCACAATATTTTTATGCATGATTCCATCTGTGAACTGCAAAAGCAACTCTAGAAGGAACACCATGATTCTATGGGACCAACCAGGAATCCACCCAACCCAAAACCAGAAAAGGGAATTTAGGAACTGGTTTTCAGGTACCTGCAATACACCAATACTCATCTACTTTTCACACAAGCGGGAACTAAAGAGGAAAAATTCAAGTGCCTTCCAGTGTTCCCTAACTCAGTTAAACCTACACTTTCCATGGACCATCTTTGCTGTTGAGTTTCCTGCTGCTGGCAGAAAAAGTCACAAAGTCTGCCTGGGAGGTCGGAGCTGCTCACCTGCTCCTCTCTGCAAGGACAAGGAGCACCTGAGCAGGGGGGCAAAGCACTCACTGCAGCACAAACTTTGGACACAGAAGAGGAAAATCTTTGTTATCACCCAAGAACACCAATGCAAAACTGAAAACCGGCCAATTTCTGTGAATTAAAGTCAGCTGTAGTAGTGAGAACATGGTATAAATCCATGGCCCTGAACACTTCCTAGGAGGAGCTGAAAACCCCTTGCACCAGAGGTGCTGGCACCACGGATGCCTTGGCACACCAAGGTATTGGGCAAAGCAGAGAAATCTGGGGCAGCTCTGGTTGAGTGGAGACACCCAGCTCACTGTGCCAGGATCTGCAGCATGTGATGACCAGGCTGGGGTTACCAGGGGTAAGGAAGGAAAAGGGAAAACACAGAGATCTTAATTAACCTCTCTGAAAAGCTCTGACCTACAGTTCTGTAGCCCTACACTGGCCAGGACCACGTTCTCCCCTGAGCATCTACCGAGGGTTCAGCTGCCAAAGAAGGTGCCAACCTACCCATCCCAGACCCCCCAAGCGTGGCCATTCCTCTTAGGACAGAGAATCTGATTTCCTTCTGCAACATCACATCCAAAACGCCATCTCAGGCCAAGACACAGCGAGACTGAAGTCTGAGAAAGGGGCAGTTCCCCCGGGGCACCCTTGGAGCCCCGCGGGCTGTTCCAGCAGGAGCTCTGAGCTCGTCCCACGCCGTCCCACCCGCAGTCAGGGGGTGTGTGTGCAGCTCTGCCTCCCGAACACCCCTCCCAGGCCGGCTGACAGCCCGACTTAGAGGGAAACCCACGCCCGGTGCCCCCGAGGCGCCGGTGGCAGCGCAGGGTGGCACCACCGCTGGGGCACGGGGGTGCCCTGGAGACCACCCCCAAACCTGCCACTAACAACCAGCCCGAGGGAGCCTCGCTGCTCTCTCGTGTTTTGCTTAGACTGTTTTTTAGTTTCAGTGCTTTCAGTTTTAGTTCTTATCTTGTTAGTAATAAATGGAAGTATTTAGCTACTCTGAGTTTGTTTTACCGTTATCTCTCAGCTGGTTTTGCCTTTTCTCCTTTTTCCTTTCCCTCGGGGAAAGGGGGGCCCGGAGGTTTGGGTGGACACTGGGTGCAAACCACCACAGCAGGTAAGCGCAGGTAAGGATTTCTGCGGGTCCCGAACGCCTCTCCACTGCTGCTACGAGGGAACCACCCTCGATTTCGGATGCGGCGGCATCTGCTGTGCCACAGCTTCGCCTGCGAGGTTGGCATAGCAACAGCTGCTCCCACACTGCCGGCTCTGCCTCTGCCTCGCTCGGGCTCCCCGGTGGGTTCGGCATCGAACGCCCACGGAGGCTCCTTTGACTCCGGGAGCCGGTCCCGGCTGAAGCGCCGCGTCCGCAGCCGGGGCTGGACCGGCTGCTCTCAAAATGTAACACGGTTCCCTGGGTTCGGGCTGATTTTGGTGTTCCCAGCTCCTCCTCCGTGTGCTGTTGCCGGAGCTCACCGAGGATCAGACTCTGGAGATGGCAAGTGCCACCCGTGCTTGTTTCCAGCGTCCCAGCTCTCGAGGGTGTTCCCCCCACACCCACGGGGCGGTGTTGGCCCACGGAGGGGGTGTCCCACCGCTGTGCTCAGCCCTGTCCGCCCTCACCGCGGCCGAACAGCAGCTTCTCCTCGGGCTGAGGGAGGGGATGGTCCTGCTCTGCACTGGGGTGGCCTCCCCTCGAACTGGGGGGCAGTTTGGGACATCACAGCACAAGATATTGGGCTCTCCGAGTGTCCAAAGGAGGCAAAGGAGATGGGGAAGGGACAAAAGGGGACACTGAGGGCACTTGGGGTGTTCAGCTGGACCAGAGGACACCGAGGGGACACCTCAGTGCAGGGACACCTTCCTGGGGAGGGGCAGAGGAGGGGCAGGCACTGAGCTCTGCTCTGGGGGACCAGGGACAGCAGCAGGGGATGGCAGGAGCTGTGCCAGGGCAGGGGGATCTCAGGGATGGCAGCAGCTGTGCCAGGGCAGGTCAGGGGGATCTCAGGGAAAGGCTCTTCCCCCAGAGGGTGGTGGGCACTGCCCAGGCTCCCCAGGGCAGTGGGCACAGCCCTGAGGCTGCCAGAGCTGCAGGAGGGTTGGGATGATGCTCTGGGGCACAGGGGGTGACATCGATGGTCCTTGTGGGGCCCTTCCAGCTCAGCACATCCCAGGATCCTGTAATTCCTCCCAACCAAGCCCACCCGTGGCTGTCCCAGCCCAGCCCCTCTGCACGGGTGGTGACCAGGGCTGGACTCCATGACCACGGTGGATCCCTTCCAACCTGGCACGTTTGTGTGACACTGGTGGCCAGACTGAGAGAGGACAGGAGAGATCCACGGTCCCCAGGGCATGAGAGAAGATAAACACAAACCTGCTCAGGCCAGCACACCTGGAGCAGGACACCAAGAACCACTGAGGGGCCAGGGAAGGCAAGTTCACTGCTGAGGGACTGGTGAAAACACTTCCCAAGGACAGGGAGGGGATCAAACAGGCAGGAGAGCACCACTGAAAGCAGGGAGGAAAACCAACATGTTTTCCTCCTTTATCCCTCTTCCTGTTAGAGCAGAGATCCTTTCCTGGGATGATGGATGCCAGGGACACCTCTCAGCAAGCTGCAGCTCCCCTGGCAGCATTGCCAGAGCCAGCTCAGCCCCAGCCCAGCAACAGTGACCTACCCAAGCAGAAATCCAGGGATGCTCACACAGGGACCAGCCCAGGAGGATCAGCCCGGGGGTGCTCACACAGGGACCAGCCCGGGGATGCTCACACAGGGACCAGCCCGGGGATGCTCACACAGGGACCAGCCCGGGGGGATCAGCCCAGGACAGTCACGCTGCCCAGAGCAAAGCTGGGCAGTGTCTTCAGACACACCGTGTGGTAACAGGGCTTGTCCCACAGGATCACTGGGGATGGAAAAGACCTTTAAGATCCCAAAGTCTTGTCCCACAGGATCACTGGGGATGGAAAAGACCTTTAAGGTTCCCCAAGTCCAACCAACACGTGCTATTCACAGGAACATAAATAAAGCAGCAGAAAGGGCAGATCAAGAATTCAGCCAAATTTTTCCAATTAATTGTTGCCAAGCACACCACAGTTGTTAGAATTTAATACCAACCCCCCATACAATAATTTAAAAGGATCTATTAATAATTGCATTAAGTTTTCTCAAAGGAGAATCAGTTCTCTCCACAGCAAACTCCTTAAAATGCAAAATCCCCTTCTCCATATAAAAGTAATGTTTTTATTACTTTCTAAATAAAATTAGGAACAGTTGAGGGTTCCTTGTTGTAAGAAGTGTTCAGTATAACAAGGTGCAGGTTAATTGGGATGGCCTTGTAGAGGGATCCTGGTGTTGATCCCCGCGTGGTTGGGACCATCCCTGAGCAAAGAGTCAGTCAAGGCATGATCTGCTTTTGGCCCACAGCAAACCCACATCTCACGTGGAGAAGTCTCCAGGTGATTCTAAACCAGCAAAAAGTGAGAAGAATTTAAGAAAAACTCTTTTTCTCCCACAGATCAATATTCCTGCTGCTCAGCCAAGCCAGGAGCTGCTCTGAAGCCATCAGTCATGTCAGCTGCATCCCACACAAATGCTGCACAGGTCAGTGTTCAAATGTTAACTGACTTCTTTCCAAGGAGGAAACCTCAGCAGTGGAGCTGCAGCAGCTGGGAAGCCCTGGCTGGGATTCTGGAGGCTGCAGGAAAGCCAGAGCTGACACAAAACCTAAATGAGATGCCTTCAAATGTACCAACACAACTGAGAAACAGAAAGGCAATGATTACATGGTTAATTAGGAAATTAAAAGCCTCATTTAAAAATAGTGCCATCTTGGAAGGAAAGGAATTAGGGAAGATATATTCTGTACTGCAAAAAACTGAATTGCAGGGAGGATTCTACTTACAGCAAGGAAATGGCCAAATCCATTTTCCACAGCCATTGTACTACCCAGGGCTTGACAGCTCCTCAAGGCACCACACAGGCAGAAGTTCAGCTTCACACTTCATTCTTAAATTTAGCTCCTTTCCCAGCCCCGTGTGTGGCTCAGCTCTTCCCAGAGTCCCCCTCACTCCAGCTTTGTTTCCCTGCACTTTTCCATCCTCTATGTTTTAAAGACCAAACAATCCCAGGGTCCCTGAGGCTGGCAAAGCCCCCCCAGCCCACCCCGTGCCCGATGCCCACCCTGTGCCCCAGCCCAGAGCTCTGAGTGCCACGGCCACTCCTGCCTTGGGCACCTCCAGGGTGGGCACTGCAAACCTCCCTGGGCAGCCCCTGCCAGGGCCTGCCCACCCTTTCCAGGAGGAAATTATTCCTGTTCTATGAGACACAAATATTAACCCAAGGTTTCCTTATTCCAGCTCTGTTAACTGACAGTCACTGAGGGCATTCAGTGGTTTCACTCCCACCAAGCCCCAGAGTGAGTCTGAAACCCCTGGGCTGATGCCTGGGGAGTGTCCCTGGGATGAGGTCCTTGTCCCCAGTGCCAGGGAGGCAGTTTGGAGGCTCCTGCAGCCGGATGCTCTGCCCTGGAATGGGGAAAACATCTCTGACAATGCTCTCCTTGCAAAGTTCTCAGTGGTAAATGAAGCAGGGGGGGGGTCACCCTGCTTTTGGGTTGAACAAAGTCGAAAGCAGCCTGACTCATCAAGCCCAAAGTGAAACATCCCAGGAGGGAGGGGAAGATGTGGCAGAGCCGGGAAAATCCTCAGACAAAGGCACAAAGCAATGACACACTGAACTTCTCCAAAGCTGCTGAGCTGGCACAGCCTACACACCCCTGACTGACACTCCAGCACTTCACACCAAGAGCCCAGCCCCAGATTTTAGGGGCAGAATCTTCTGACATGTCCCTTCTTGAGGGGGGTGTGTAGAGATCCCTGCCTGGGTGCCCCTCAAGGTCATTCCTGGAGGCTGAGCCAAAGGGACATGCCCCCTGTCCTTGGTCTGGGGGAGTGCCATCCAGCTCTGCCTCATTGTTTTTGCTTTAATACAATTGTTTCATGCAGTTGCTTCACTCTTCCTTCCTGGTACACTGTACAGCATTAGCTGGTACAGCTCCTCCACTGTGCACTAAATAATTCTGATTTAGATCATTTGTGTGATCACTACCACAATAAATCATCTGTATTTCTATAAATACATCTGCTTTGCCATCCTTCATCCCGTGGGACGAAGTTGTATGAAGGTTCAGTCACACCTGGATCATCCTTCACACAAACCACTGACAAGGTCCAGTGCCAGCCCCGGATCCACCCCCCACACTGCTCATTTATCAACATCAAGAGCCTTAATTATTTAACCAGTCCAGCTTTGGCAGGTTAAGCCACAGGTTCAGACTTCACAGAGCCAAACTTCTATGATTTTTAAACAACCCTGAAACAGGAGAAAATTCCATGGGCGTTTTCATGCAGAAAAGATCAAGGTTTAACAGTTCATCCAACCAAAGAGCATCCTATTTTCAGGATCAGGGAATATTTATCTTTTTTCCCTGGAGTGGAAAAGCTTCAGGTGTCCCCCTCCCCACCTTCGCCCCAACACAGGGGATGTTCCTGGGACACTCCCAGACCTCCCTGCAGGGTCACCCAGCTGTTTGGTTGGGATTTGGGAACCACAGGCTTTGCACAGGTCCCTGTGTCCTGCAGAAGGCTTGGCTCTTCTCCTGGAAACCTGGCAGAAGATGCTGTGCCCACAGTGCCCGAGGGGTCAGCACACCCAGAGTACCCCAAGCGTATCTGGGGTGCTCCCAACCCCTCCTGGCAAGGCACTGCTTACCCCTGACCAGCACCCTCAGCAGGGATTTGTGCACCCAGGTCTGCCTGAGCCCTGGTCAGTCCCCTCTGTGCCACAGGAAGGTGAGGGCACCTTCAATCCCCAGCTGTGCCCCTGGACACCTCACCCCTCATGGCCTCCAACCCACAGGTACCCAAAAACTCTTCCCCTGGTTTGATCTCAGCACCCCCCACTCCATCACCTTTGGGCTTCCCTTTCTATTTTCTCATCACCTCTACATTTAAGGGGTTTCATTGATTATTTTTCCCCACCCCAGGCTTCTCCTCCAGGCCTGGGGCAGCCTCTGATAACGCCCAGTGCCCCAATCACCTCCTGGAGGAGGCAGTGCCAGGGATGATGCACTCGGGTCTCAGCACATCCGCAGTCAGGAGGGTTTTCAATAATCACCTCCCGAAATATTCCACAGCAGCACCCCAAGAACCACTCCCAGGGAAGCTGAGCAGGATTAGGTGTGAGAGCAGCAGCTCTTTGCTGAAGGGGCTTGTGCAGCCCACCCTGCCCTGGGNGATGAGTAGCCGGTGTCGGGTTGCCCCCCCCGGGGGGGGGGGGGGGGGGGGGGAAGGTGCCCCCAGGGGCTCTGCCAAGCAGCAGGAAAGAGCAAACCCCAAACATCAAGCCTTTCAGCTGGAACCTTGTACAGGCACGGCAGAGTGGTTTTGCTTTAATGAGGTTTTCTCCAGCTCCAAGGCCACCGGGGGGCCATTCCCATCCCTGCTGCAACACAAGGAAACAAAGGCTGCAGCTCCACGCTTCCGTCTCAGCAACAGAGATGTAAGAGCTTGCAAACAGCAGCTCACCCAAACACAGCCCACAGTCTGACAGGCTGCAGAAACGGGCTCTTAAGGGATATTGGCATTCCTGAAATTCCAGATGCTCCAAAGCTTCCTGGATATGCCCCAGTGCAGAAGCAGCCAGGAGCTGGCTGTTCATCACGGGTGTCTAAAGGACACTTCAAATGGGCACTGCTGATGTCTGACAGGCATTTCATGGGGAGAACACAACAACAGGCATCCCTGAGGCTGGCAAAGCCCCCCCAGCCCACCCCGTGCCCGATGCCCACCCTGTCCCCCAGCCCAGAGCTCTGAGTGCCACGGCCACTCCTGCCTTGGGCACCTCCAGGGTGGGCACTGCAAACCTCCCTGGGCAGCCCCTGCCAGGGCCTGCCCACCCTTTCCAGGCAGGAATTCCTCCTGCAGACACCTGGAAGATATGGAAGTGGGCCCTTCCAGGGGGCTCAGGTGCCCACAGGTGCCTCAGGAGAATCACAGAGCAGCTCAAATTGGAAGGGACATTTTAAAGCCCATCCAGTGCAGCCTCCCTGCAAAGAGCAGGGACACCTCCCACCAGCCCAGGGTGCTCCAGGCCCTGTCCAGCCTGGCCTTGGACACTTCCAGGGATCCAGGGGCAGCCACAGCTCCTCTGGGCAGGAGCAGCTCCTCCAGCCCCACCCCGGGGGTCTGGGGAGGTGCCACCAGCAGGATCCCCCTGGGTGCTCCCTGAGCTCTGCTGCATCCAACAGAGCTGAGTCCTTCAGGATGGCCCCTCAGTTCCCAGAGCATCCTGTTGCCTTCAGATGGAGCTGAAGCCCCTGAAAGGGGGAGTGGTGAAGGCTGCCACTAAGAGAAGGTTATTTATTCTGCTGCTCATTGCTAAGCAACCCCATCTCTCACAGCCACAGTGATGCTGCAAGTGCTGGCTCCTACTTCCCTCCTCCATTCCCTGGCCTGCCTCCTTGGAATGCTGCAGCTCACTCTCCTGCACTTCCAGCTCCCTGTTTGTCCTCTCCAAGGCTGCTCCTTCCACCACATCTCAGTGTGGAGCTCCTCTCAGGGGACCTCCTGGAGCCGGGTCCCTGTCGGCATCCTTGGCTCCTTTGGGGGCAGGGATGGATGGTGGGTCAGATGAATCCCTCTGTTGGGCTGGATGGTTTGAGGGCAGGGGAGCACAGGAACGAGCAGAGGGGGCCCCACGGGTGTCCCAAGCCCAGCCCTGGGCTCCAGGAACCCCCTGAACACAAAGCAGCAGTCCCATGGTGTGTCAAGCGCCAGCCAGACCCCCTCACTGCTCCGGGCTCCCTCCAGAGAGCCGGGATGTTTCTGCAGAGCTGCTGGCAGGCTGGACATGGAGAGTCCTTGGAAGCTGCTTCCCTTCTCCTGAACCTGCTCTCAAATTCCCTGTTGATGGTGAACCAGGACCATCTGAGTCCAGATGACCCACAGGTCACTCACCCAAGGGCTTCACAGCTCCAATTCCCTGTTCTGGGAAGCATCTCAGTGCTTGGAGTCCAAGACCTTCAACATTCATTTCCTCATCTCTGTCTCACTCATCACATTCTAAAGCCAACTATAGGGAAGGGTTCACAGAATCCCACACTGGTTTGGGTTGGAAGGGACCTTGAAGCTCATCTATTCCACCCCTGCCATGGGCAGGGCCACCTCCCACCAGCCCAGGGTGCTCCAAGCCCCGTCCAACCTGGCCTGGGACACTTCCAGGGATCCAGGGGCAGCCACAGCTTCTCTGCCCACCCTGTGCCAGGGCCTGCCCATCCTCCCAGGGAAAGATTCCTTCCCAATATCCCATCTGACCCACCCTCCGGCAGTGGGAAGCCCTTCCCCTTGTCCAGGCACTCCATTTTTCCTGTCAGCCCTTCAGGTCCTGGAGGGCCACAAATTCCATCACTCCAACCTTCTCCAAGACCAGCATTTCCAGCAGTTGGCACCTCCTCACATCACAACCACAGGGGCCTTTCCCGAGGAATGCAGCAGCTCTTCCCTGCACTCAAACAGCTTCCAAGGTCCCTCCTGCTCCTGCCTTTCCCCTCTCCTCACACTGCCAGTCCCACCACGTTTCACATCTGTCTTCCTCCTGTGCCTTTTCTCCTCACTGACTCTCCCCCCGAAGTTTGGATGTTGCTGGAACTCTTCCACGTTCTCCAACACTTTTCCCTCTTCACCAAGGCTGCCCCTGACTCGGCAGGTCTGCTCTGCCCCAGAGGCCACCACTGAGCCCCTGCTGCTGGAGTGACACAGTCCCTCAGGTCGGGGCAGTGGCTGGAGCTGGAGTTGGCTCCCAGGGAAGGCAGCAAGGAGACCATTCCTGCCAAAAGCACCACCTCAACCCCCACTTCATCCTAAAAAATCTCCACACTGAGTTCCCAACACTCCCCAGCCCAAATCAGCTCACTGCACTTCAGAGATCAGTCCTTTCAGAACTGTAGGACACATGAAGCAATCAGGGAAAAGCAGCTTATTGACCATTTGATACTTTTTCTTCCCATGAAGTGGTTTGTCTTTAAGACAAACTCTCCCTGTTTATGGCAAGATGCCTTTTTTTATGGCACTGCTGCAAATCTGGATCCCAGAAAATGTTCCTTCTTGAGGCATTCTGGTTTTGTCCTCCAGCTCAGCCAGGTGGCCACAGGGGTGTCCCAGGACAGCCCTGCTGCACAAACCCCACGAGAAAGGTTCCACTGACATGGGAAGGGGTTCCCCAGCTCTGGCTGCACCTTTTGTGGGGCAGCGCCACCCAAGACCCCCTTGGAGGGGCAGCGCCACCCAAGACCCCCTTGGAGGGGCAGATCTTTGCAGGGAAGTGGCCTCAGCACCGAGGCTGAGCTCAGGGAGTGTTTGCACAGTGCTCTGAGGCACAGGGTGGGAGGGATGGGGTGTCTGTGCAGGGCCAGGACTGATGATCCCTGTGGGTCCCTTCCAGCTCAGGATATTCTGTGAGCAGATGACTCAGAACTGAAGAAACCTGAGCCATCCAAAGAGAGGACTCTGCCAGCTCTCCCACCTGGGAGTGGGACACAGCACATCAGGCTGCCCCACATCCATCCACCACCCCCAGGGTTACTGACCCTCCACTCTGCTGGTCTTATCTTGCCTTAAAACCACCAACAAAATGGTATCTTAGTTTTGACATTCAATGGGAGATGCAAATAAATTTCCAGAGTTCCCACAGCCAAATGTACCAATTCCAGTGACACAAAGTTTTGCAATTCAAAAAGCATTTCTCCTCCCAGTCACTCTGGATATATTAACTCTATGACAGTGGCCTCACCTACACAACACTGCATTTCAGGGGATAGTCATAGTCCATTTGGAATTAAATCACTTACAGAGTCTCGACACTTTACCAACACATCCTTTCAATGCAGTACCAAATTAAACAGATTTGGTCCAGAACCAGCTCCAGGTGTGGACGGGTTTCTGCTCCCTCTCAGGTCCCATTGCTCAGCACCCAGAGGGCAGATGAAGAGCATCACCCTGTTCCGGGGGGCTCCTTCTGCAGGTTCCAAATACCCCAGCAGGAATGCAGCCCTGCAGCTCCTCCTCAGGGGCTGGGGAACATGCAGGACCCAGCTTCCCACCAACACCAAAAAACATTAATTCCCTCCCAGATTTATGATGTTAATAATTTTTTTGCCAATTTTCTATTCAGTTCCAAAAATTAAAGAAATCTGCAGCTGCCCATAACTCTCCCAGGAAAAGGCAGCTGTATTGCAGAGCAACAGCCTTGCTTTCCCAGATTTACCATTTTCCTTGGTGTTGCTGAAATATGAAATCATGGACTGGTTTGGGTTGGGAGGGACATCAAAGCCCACCCAGCGCCACCCCTGCCATGGGCAGGGACACCTCCCACCAGCCCAGGTGGCTCCAAGCTCCATCCAACCTGCCCTTGGACACTCCCAGGGCTGGGACAGCCACAGGTTCCCTGGGCAACCTGCTTGGAACAGGGCTTGGAGCCCCTTTCATTAGTGCTGAGGTTTGATTAAAGATCAAAACAACCCTTTCCTGGGCACTCCCCTTGTTTCCAGTGCCTCTCCTTGTTTGGGGTTTTAAATATTTATTCCACAATTTTTCTCTGATAATTAAACCACATCTGTCACCCATGTCCAGATGTCCCGGGTCAACTCGGCCTCCAAGAACACACCTGAACACACAGTCCCTGCCAAGGAGAGCAGAGTGGGGGCCCAGCACCCAAACCCCCCTGCCAGGGACCCTGAACCTCAACTGCAGCACTTCCAGCAAGGAGAGAACCTGAACAGCCTGAAATCCAGGTGGAAAGAAGAGAGACACCCCTCCAGGATGCAGATTGCTCCGGTTCAGGCACCAGCCAGACTTGAGGGGCACACAGTGCAGGGACACCATCACTCCTGTTTGGGCCCATAAATAGCATCCTGACATGTTCCACACGATCCAGGTGTGCTCAGTACCTGCTTCTTCAACAGGGAAGCCCTTCAGCTCTAAGGACACACCACAGCTCTGCAAGTCCCCTTTCAAACACACCTGCAAATATACCTGGGGGGGGAGGGAAATCTTGCTCATTTTTGCTGTGCCACAAAGTTTAAAAAATACCATTTATAGCCTCCCCAAATGCCCCCCAGCCTTTAGGGTGCACTGACCAGCACACCCCCTGCTCCTCAAATGAGAACACCCCATTCCACCAGGGACAAGAGGCAGTACTTCACCTGCTGGGTGTCCCCCCACCAGCCAAGCCCCCCCCGATGCATCCTTTGGGAGATAAACAAAATAATAATAATAATCCAAAGCAGCAGTGCCATCCTTTACATTTAATCTGTCCAGCCTTGCTCACTCCAGGCCAGCTCTCGGTGCCTTCCCAGACAAACCATGGGGTTTTTAATGGATGCTTAACTTGTCAAAAGCATGTCTTTTTAATTAAAACACAGTTTGACATCGTGGGGAATTCACAACCCCCACATCTGACTAATACACTGGCTCCAGACCAGCTGAAGAGATAAAACTCACAAAAATAATAAAAGCAGCTTGGTTTTTTTTTTAAATCCACACACAAAAGAGCTTTAGATAAAGCTGGACACTAAGCACCCATTATTGGGGTCTCCTACTGGGGCTTTCCTCATTATCAAGGTGGCCTTTCCCCAGCACAGATTGGAGAATAAAGGGATTCACAGCAACCAGGAGCAGCACAGTTGCCAGGCAGGGAAGGGCAGGTTTGGGCTTCCCTCAGCACCTTCACGGCATGAAACACAACACTGACACTCTGTCTGGGGAGCTCAAACATGGTTGGGTTGCTCTTCTCTCAGTTTCTGGGCTTTTCAAACTAGAATTTAAGGCGCAGATTAGGGGAGGAGGCTCCTGTCGAAGCCACCAAACCCACCCCTTCTGACCCAGCAGATGTGAGGGCCACTCACAGAACACTTTGTGCGAAGTCTTGCTGCAGTCTCAGGGCCACAGTTTGGAACCCAAGGCCCTAAAATTCAGGAGAAATATGATTTGATCCCATTTCCCTCTGGATGTGCCCAGGAAGAGGCTGCAGGAGTTGCTCCAACACATCCATGAGCTGTGGAAGAGAGAACCAGTGGCCAGGGCAGGGAGCACTGAGGCTGTGCTGGGGTTTGTCCCCCAGGAGACCCCCCTGGCTGGGCCAAGTCCCCCCAGAGGGAAGGTCAGGAGAGGGGAAGGGTTGGGGGTTGCTAAATCAAGAGTTTAAATCAAAGGGTTAATTCTTGGTGGGGCTGGAGACAGGAGGATGGAGGGATTCAGGGCAGGAGCATCCAAACCCACGGGGATGGAGCTCTGACCCCACAGGGCTGAGGGGCACAGCAGCTTCACATCCAAATGAGGAGGGCTGAGAGGAGGAAGGCAGGCAGGCACAGAGGAGAATTCCCATTGAAAGCACGATAAAAAAAGGCTTAATAATGCCTTTCCCTCCATTCACTCAGTGAGGTGGGCTGGGCCCCTCAGCCAGCAGGGCAGGCTCTGCTCCACTGAACCCGTAAAGCCTCACCCATGTTGTATTTACAGCACAATATATGGCAGGTGAGCTGGTTTCCCTGACCTCCTTTATGTCCTACTCGGTATTGTGTGACACTGCCCTGCAGATACAAGCCAAAACACACCCCAGAGCAGCAGGAAGGGAACACGTGCCCCTCAAACAGGGCTGTCCTCATTCCAGGGCTGTTAAGGACTATGATAAACTGAGCTGAAACTTCGGAGTAAGACTCCGATGACCCATCAATACAGAATTAACACACCTAACTAAGAGCCAGGATGGAACATTAAGGGATGAGCGTGGGCACTACAGAAGCAATGGAAAATAAAAGAAATACAAGAGACAAGAGGCCTGGGGGAGAAGTGCAGGAGGACACGGGATGGGGCTGCTCACTCCCACCCCCTTTGGCTCTGGAGGAAGCAGGGAAGGAGCCCGCGGGCAGGACACACCCCAGGTCAGGACTGACAGAGGAGGGAAGCTTCACCTTGCCTGCTTCCACGTACTGCCAACATCTCCAAGGAGTTGGTCCTCTATTGGGACTCTCTCCCAGAGTCCCTGAGGCTGGCAAAGCCCCCCCAGCCCACCCCGTGCCCGATGCCCACCCTGCCCCCCAGCCCAGAGCTCTGAGTGCCACGGCCACTCCTGCCTTGGGCACCTCCAGGGTGGGCACTGCAAGCCTCCCTGGGCAGCCCCTGCCAGGGCCTGCCCACCCTTTCCAGGCAGCAATTCCTCCTGCTGTCCCACCTGAACCTCCCCTGGCACAACCTGAGGCCATTTCCTCTCATCCTGATGCATCAGTTTACCCCAAAACTGTCTTTAAAGCCATCCCAGAGAGCTCATGGTGGGTTTGGAGAATCCCAGCTCTCCCCCCACAAATGCAGACCCATTCCACACCTGACAAGAAGCCCATGGGGAAGGAAAACCATGGCTACAGAGGCAGGAAAGCTGGAGAGCAGGGAGACAGCACAGTGCCAGCCCCACAGCCGAAGCAGCTGAGGTCCACCTAAACTTCCCCGTGAACAGGAGGGGCTGCACAGGGGAGGAGCAGCAACATGGAAATCAAACACAGCTTCCCTTGCTTCCCCAGCCCTCTTAGCTCAGTCAGCCCCTGTGGGAGCTCACAAAGGCAGGGGGCCCCTGGAGGTGACCCCATGGCTCCTCCCTGCTGAGGGAAAAGTGGAGATGGATGGAGAGAGGGAGCACAAGCAACGCAGAGAAACAGCACAGGAAGGGCTGAGGGGTTGAAATCCAGGGAGTATTTGGGTTAAGTGGGGTCAGAACATCAGGAGTCCTCTCTGAGTGAATCCCGGATGCAGTGCTGAGTCCAAACTCTACAAAAATGCACTAGATTTTGCTCTGGTCTCAGGAGTGGATGAGGTGGGGAAGACAGAACTCAAAGCCACGGGTGAGTTCCCGTGGCTAAGGCAGAGTACACAGCTTGATATGTAGAGTTCTTTGTGCATCAGTGATTTCAGCAGCACAGCCAGGAGTGATCCTCAGCTCTCAGCTCCTCCAAGACCAAGGGCAGCGTCTCCTCCAGAGCCAGGGTTCCCCCTGTGCACTCCCAAGCCCTGCCAAGCAGCACCAACCTACAGCAGGAGCCAGAAAAGGTTTGTCCTTAGCAAAACCCAAGTGTCTGTAGAGAAAGCTGGAAGCCCAAAACAGAGGACCAAAACTCATACTTTGACCTGAACAACCAGGAAACTGAAATTTCCCCCCCAACAGGTAGAAAAATCCACTTTGTTTCAGCAGCAAAATGCTTTTCCAACCCCACCTGGAACATCAGCAGGAGCTACAAGAGGCCAAAGCCCCCGGCCAGAAGATGGAAATGCAGAACACACTCCTGTGCTGTCCCAACCCAAACCAGCGCAGTGCCCTGTGAGGATCCACGGGGACAGGGCACTGCAGGCTGAGGAAGGAGCTCCTGGGCTGAGACAGCCCTGGCTACAGAGGGAAAGCACCCTGGTGAGGAATGGTCCCCACCCAGGCTGCCGTAAATAGGGTTAAGGGGCAGTTCCTCAGCAGGGCTGTCGCTCTCACACCAGAGGACGCCAGTGGGGGGGGGGGGTTTGTGTTCAGGGGGGCTTTCACTGCAGGTTTGGGTTGTTTCAGCAGTGAGACAATGCCAGAAACAACCCTGGGGAGGATTTCAGGGCCCATCCTAACAAGCAAAAAGTGTTCTCACTAAAGCAAGGAAAATGGGAACACAATTAGTTAATCCTGTTCAAGACAATTCTTTAGTTATTAAACAAAATCATTATTTCTGTCATACCAGAAGGAAAAAAAAGACTGATAAATTGTCTAATAAGATTTTTACTCACGACTAAATCAAGCATAAGTGATTTCAACAACAGAGGGGCTGATTTTTCTACTGAAAAACATTTTGGGGCCACAGAGATGCTGCAGGGCTGGAGCCCCTCTGCTCTGGGACAGGCTGGGGGGCTCACGTGGAGGAGAGAAGGCTCCAGGGACACCTGAGAGCCCCTTGCAGAGCCTAAAGGAGTTCCAGGAGAGCTGGAGAGGGACAAGGGATGGAGGGACAGGACACAGGGAATGGCTTCCCACTGCCAGAGGGCAGGGCTGGGGGGGATGTTGGGAAGTGTCCAGGGCCAAGCAGCAGGAAGGGTTTGTTTGTCCCAAGTCAACCTTTGGGATGGGGGATTGTCCTGAGCCCAACCTGCTGAATCCCCCCCCAGCACCTCCCGGTTCCTCCTGTCAGGGCTCATTGCCAAGGGACACCCAGGGGGCCAGAGGGACCCAACTGGATGGTTTGTAACATACATGGTGGGCATTGAAAAGAGTCACTATTTTCAGCTGCCCCCGTCCTGAGCAGCAGTGGGGAATTCACCCCACAAACTCCTGAATTTCCCCTGACCAACCCCCCAGGACAGACCACCCGGAAAAATCAGGGAAAGGCACGGAAATCAATGGCAAAGAGGAGCTCACAAGTATTTTTAAGACACTCTTTCACCTGAATTTCTTCCAAGGCTGTCTAGAATGGCTTTGCTTGACTTGTTCTTTGTTTGGTCCTTAAGACATTTGGAATGCCAGTATTAGCCTGTTTTGTTGAGAAATTCTTGAATTCTTTTAAAGCCAAGCCTTAAGGAAAGATGTTGGATTTTTAGCAAAGCCTTTCTTCCCCTGAAATGTTAATTACCATCTGAAGTGGAAAAATCAGCAGGAAAAAAAAAGGAAAAAGCAGAAAACTTTGATATTTTCCTCTCAACTTTTCCCTTTAAAGCACAATTTTCACTCCCTTTCTTCTTGAAACTTTATCTGCACCTATCTTCCTCAGCTTTTTGTAGATCAGACACCTCAGAAGTCTAAAATAAATACAGTTCAGCCTTTTGTGTTTCTCAGGTTAAAATTCTCCAGTACCTTGTAGGACAGAGCGCAGAGGTGCCTGAGCATTATGAGGTGATGGAGCAGGTCTGCAGTGCCTTTTCTGAGCCTGGTTTGTGCTGCAGGATTCACCCCCTGTGGGTGATGATGGGATGCAGATTATACCTGTCCCTTCAGACAGCAGAAATCAGGAATTTCACGGAGCTCCACAAACTTTCTGCCATTTTAAAAGAGCAGAGAATCAAGAATTATATCCCCAAAGCTGAGGCTGAGCCTCAGCCTTAAATTAAACACCACTTCAGCCCCATATTCTGAATCTAATCCAGCCCCATTTACTGTTCCAAGGACCCAAAGCTCCTCCACAGTCTCCCGGGCACTTTAAACGTCAGTAAAATGCTGCCAAAATACTCGAGGGATTTTCATCAGGGAGCACGTGGAGAACCTGGAGTTGTGTTCTGCCTGCCCCTCCCAGAGCAGGGAGCAGCACAGGCGAGGGGGGGCAAAGAGAGTCCCCACCTCGGGGCCAAAGAGGGTCCCCACCTGCTTCAGGCTCTGCCAGAACTCAGGAGGAGCCCTCACACAGGAAACCAAATCCCATTCATTCCATCTCTCAAGATGAGCATCAGAAACTTCCAGTGCAGTTGGCTTTTATTAAACGGGCTGGATTTGAGCCCAACACCGAGTGGCAACTGAGGCATTTTGCACACCTGTTTAAACAAGCAGCAGTAGAGCCTGGATCTGCTCAGGAACCCACATTTCCAGTGCTCAAAGCCCAGGTTGGAGCCGACTCCTCTGCTGCCACGGGGTGACAGGAGCTCCACGAAGCCTTCAGGAACAGCACATGAGTCACCCACGTTCTAACCCCCAGTGAACTGCCCTGAAAAGGTTCCCATGGCCAGGGAGGAGTGATGCCTTCAGAAACAGCCCAACTAGAAAAGCTTGGGATCAGACAGACAACCAAGTCCTGGCCTTGAACTATCCTTGTTTATCCTGAGTTCCCAGGACTGTAGGTAAACAGCTCTTTAGGAACTGCCACCCTGCTGGGGGGAAACCTCCACGGAGTGGCTTCCTAGTTTCTTACATTTATAGAATCCCAGAACGGTTTGGGTTGGAAAGGACCTCAAAGCCCATCCAGTGCCACCCCTGCCATGGGCAGGGACACCTCCCACCAGCCCAGGGGGCTCCAAGCTCCGTCCAACCCGCCCTGGGACACTCCCAGGGATGGGGAGTCCACCCTGGGCTATACATTTCATCCATATGATCTGAAGGCTTTAGAGCTGAACTGCCCAAATTTCCTCTCAGAAGACAAGTTCCAAGTGTCACCCCGAGTTTAACCTGCACTGAGATCGAGAGGAACTGAAGCTCAAACCTGCACATGCTTTGAGAGTTCAGGATTAGTGTAAATTCTGGGTGGCTTTGTCAGCTCGCAAGTCAGGAAGTGCTTAACACTCCGTGGAGCTTCTGCCCACCCTGAATTCAGATTTTGGACTTCAGGAGCGTTTTTGGCAGCTCCTGCACAGCCCCATTCACAGCAAAGTTCATGCCCTGCAAACAAGCACCTTGGTCACTGAATCCCAGAGTCCCTGAGGCTGGCAAAGCCCCCCCAGCCCACCCCGTGCCCGATGCCCACCCTGTGCCCCAGCCCAGAGCTCTGAGTGCCACGGCCACTCCTGCCTTGGGCACCTCCAGGGTGGGCACTGCAAACCTCCCTGGGCAGCCCCTGCCAGGGCCTGACCACCCTTTCCAGGCAGGAATTCCTCCTGCTGTCCCCCCTGAACATCTCCTGGTCATTCCCTCTGCTCCTGTCCCTGTTCCTGGAGCACAGCCCGACCCACTCTGGCTCCCCCCTCCTGGCAGGGACTTGCAGAGCCACAAGGTCCCCCCTGAGCCTCCTTTTCTCCAGGCTGAGCCCCCCCAGCTCCCCCAGCCCCTCAATGTCTCTTGCCAGGAGGGGCCCAAATCAGCCCCCATGATCCGAGGTGTGCCCTCAGCCCTGCCCAGCACAGGGACAGTCCCTGCCCTGGGGCTGTGCCCACACCGGGGCTGGCACACCCAGGGGCCATCCACCTCCTTTCCCACCCAGGCTCACGTCCAGCTGCTGCCACCAGCACCCCCAAGGTTTCCCAGACTTCCAGCCACTCTCCCCCCAGTCTGGAGTGTTCAATGGGGTTGTTGTGACCCAAGTGGAAGACCCAGCACTTGCCCTTGCTGACCCTCACCCCGTTGACCTCAGCCCACGGATCCAGCCCGTCCAGATGTTTCTGCAGAGCTCCTGCCCTCCAGAAGATCAATTCCCACCCAGCACCTCGCCAAACGCCTGCACAAACAGCCCCAGCCCCTCTGGGGGGAGGCAGAGCAGCCCACGGGCACCCCTGACAGACGCTGGTGCCACAACCCCCCCCAGCTGGCAGTGCCAACCCCCAGCTCCCTCCCCGGCTCTCCGAGCGTGGGCAGCCGGGCACGTTTCCATCAGCACCAGTCACGTTCCCATCAAAGCAGCTCTCAGCACGTTACTCCACTCCTGGCACTGCTCCATCTGCAGACACATCCAGCCTAAAATTAGAGGGGCTGGCAGCGTGGGGGAGAAGAGGGGCTGAAAGGAAGGGGTGCCAAGCTGATCGCAGATGGGGCTGGTTGGATTTCCTGGGGGGGAGATTGCTCAGCACTGAGGACTGGCTCTTCTGGAGGCTGTTTCATTACTGCTCCCATTCCACCACAGGTAGAAAAGAGATTGCCTATAATTCTTAAATACAAGCCCAGAGGGGGGAAAAAAGCTTCACTTCCCTGAAGCAGCATTTAACCCAGAGTTCAGGCACTTGGATGAGATGGCTGAGAGCTCCTGGGTGGACCGAGGACACGACCTCTCTACCACGATCCCTCTGCTACTAACTATTCTGGACAGGATGTTTTACTGCTCATAAATATTCACCAGGCCAGAAACAGAAGCTGCAGAGAAGCCAGGGCATGAATCTCTCAGCCTGGCTGAACACAGAGGCTGAACAACAATTCTGAAGGGAAAAGATGCACTCGAGGCACACGTCTAAGGTGAGAGGAGCCAGACTTCAGAGGTGGACACAGAGGTTTGTCTTTTTTGGGTAACACCATCAAATATGGCCCAACACGAGGCTATGAGTTTACTGTTGTTCTCTGGAGCAGTTCCAGCTCCAGCCTGTTGGTCACTTTGATCTCTCCTTCTTCCATCCTTCCCTGACCCTGGTTATTCACAAGATTCTCCCCAACCCAATCATTCACACAGAAGCAACCAAGCCCTTCTCCTCCTTGGCTGCCCCAACAGCTGGCACTCCACCTGGAGCAGCCCTGCAATTCCTTGCCAAGCCCAAGCTCAGTCAATGGTCAAACCAGTCTCTGTTGAAATCTGCCCTGCTCAAATGAACTTATTTTTAAGCCTTCTATTTAAACAAAATGACCTACTCCTGCATGAAGGTCATTTGTAACAAGCAGCTCTAACAATTTTAGAATATCATCTTTTTCAGGCAGTGAATATTTATTTTGAAAACCTGTTGGTTGAAGCTGAACAGCTGTAACCTGATAGAAAGGGGACCAGCTGATAATAGTGTACAGTGACCTAGAAAAATGAAAATCACTGACATTTTTGGCCACAGCTTACAAAGAAATTAAGTACAACCACAGGAGAAGGTTGAACTCCACACAAGCTGGTAGTAACTCACACTGCGGCGCTGCTGCTGTGAGTGTGTGCAGAGAGGCAGGAGGGCAGGGAAAGCCCCGAGGGCACCCCAAGCTCTGACCTGGCACAGAACTGCCCTTTTTATAATGCAGGTTGAAGTCACATCCCACAGGACCCCCACAAGTGCACGTGCCAAGAGCTGCAGCCCCTGCAGTGCTCGGCTCCCCCTACACAGGGAGATGGTGGGATCATGGAATGGGTTGGGAGGGACCTCAAAGCCCGTGCCATCCCACCCCTGCCATGGCAGGGACACCTCCCACTGTCCCAGGTTACTCCAGCCTGCCCTTGAACACTTCCAGGGATCCAGGGGCAGCCACAGCTGCTCTGCCCAACCTGTGCCAGCATCCCGGGAGCTGAACACTGACATCCCAAGGAAAACAGAATTCCCTGAGGAAAGCTCCTTCGGAACAGCTTCAATTGCTCTTTCCTCCTGTCCACGGAGCTGCTCCATTTCCAAAAAGGAGAAAAGCAGAGGATTATTTCAAGGTCAACAGTTTTCCAGTGCTCATGAAAGCCCAAACAGAAGTGGCACCTGCCCCTAAAACTGATTTGCAGCACAAAAGCAGCTTTCAGAGGAAGACTGTAATGGGATGAAGAGCCCACACCAAATCACTCACTTTGTTTCCCCAACTCAAGTTGGGTTTTCTTTTGGTTGTTCTTTTTAATTCCTACTCAGGCTCCTGATTCAAGCCCCAGCCTGTAAACACAGGCTGCCAAGGATCCCCAGATCTCAAGGACTTTGCAATTACCTTCCTTTCAGGCTTTGGCCATTTCCCAGACTTTCAGGAAGGATTTTACAACTCTACAGGACCTGCAAGATACTTGGCCAAGGAGACCTGGACTGAGTTACTTCAGCAGCTCAGGGAGCACGCACAGCAGTTCCCACGCCCCCGTCCCTGGGCAGGCCAGGCTGCCAAGCAAGACACCTTGGCACATTTAACCCTCTGCCAGCATGAACTGAACTGGTTTGGTCCTCGCAGCAAAGGGTCTAAACCACCTTTCCACAAATAACAGCATTCATTTTATAAAGTGATGCCCAATGCCTCAAAGCGCTCCTAAGTTCTCTTCGGGGATAAAAAACAACTTAATAGGCTCGTGGGCGTATTTTTCCCCCCCATAAGAACAAAGTAGCAATAAAGAGGGAAAAACTCCTCAATGCCTGGGAAGCTGGCAACAGCAGCCTCGCTCCTCTACACAAATATTGATGCCACGATACTCTTACAGCCCGACATGAAAATCGCATGAACATTTATCCCAATCAACACGTTCTTCGGCCGCATTTAACAAGTCAAGCTGTTCCCGTTGCTCCAGCTGCTCCTGGAAGAACTTCCCGGGAAAAGGCAACACCACCACCGTGTGGAGGGCTCAACCACATCGCGGGGAGACGACACACGAGGTCGGGACGTGAATCCAGGAAAACCAGGGCTTGCTTCTTCAGACACCCCCCAGCAGATTCCCAAATCCCCCCTTGTCCCGGCACGGTCTCCCTCCCTTTTTGGTTTTGATATCGATCCCACTACTTCAAACAGCCAGGTGGAAACAGCCTGTTTTCAAAGCTTTCCTTCCAATTATCCTCCAGGAAAGGATGGAAACCACAGCCCACACCCAGGGAATAAGGAAGCAGTTTGGAAATCAACTTCCCAGACACCCGCACAGAAACCTGGGTTTGGAAAGACCACGGGCTATTCCCACGAACAATTTGCGCTTTGTATTTTCTTGATATGCTCCCCTACTGGTTTTTCAAGCTGTTTGGACCTTCCATGCCTTTTTAATAGGTCAGGAGAGACCTGTATTCCACATTTCCAGTTCCAACAGTGCACCCTCAGCCCAGCAAACAGCAGCAGGAACAGCCCCAGTGCGCCAAACCTGCTCATGCTGGGTGCCCTTCAGGCACAACACCCAGGAAAATCCTGGGGAAATAGCTCTGTAAACGTTTAATTGGCTTTCCCAGTGAACAAGGCAGCTTTTTCCTTGCTTCCTGCCACCACTGCCAGTTTAACATGCCCGCAGCTGCATTCCAGAGGAGCAGTGAGCTCCGAGGACCATCGAGATAAATGCCTGAAAACACAGAGAACATCCACGTTTCCTCCCTGCTCCCAAACACCACCACAATGAGAACCCTCCTCTGGGCATTTTCCCCCTTTTAATTCCCTTTTCCCAACAGCCAGAGCTGGGAACACACACAGTGAGAACTCCCTACTCCAACACATCCCACCCTTTGAGCAGCTGCCTTGCACTCAGAGCATTCCAATGGCTCCTGTACAGAGGGTTGGGACCAAAGGAAGGATTCAGTCACCAAATGTTTGGAGTGAACCCATTGAGTGGAGCTGGAAGGGCAAGGGAAATCAGGCTCATTTGAGCAGCAGCTGCTCCTCATTTGGGGGATAATAGAGCTGTGGACTGGTTTGTAGGGAACTGGGCACAGCTGTGCTCAGCTCACACTGAAAGGCAACACGTTGGGAGCAACTGCACAAAAAGATCCTTTTCCAGCCCAGCTCCACTAAAACTGCACTTTGGAGGGGTCAATTAACTGGTTGGGTGGGCAAGGGAAGCAGGCAGAAAACACCTACATCTGACACAGCTGCTTGCTAAAGGTCTAGCAGAGTCAGAAAGTTTTCTTGCCAAGCACAGGAGCAGTTCAATCAAAACTATAGTTCAATGGAAACTATAGGGACAACTAGACACATGGAAGGCAAATGCTGCCTTTTTGCCAATGAAATGCCGTTGATCTGAATGCTTTGCATACTAAGCACAGATATTAAGCTATCAGAGCAAACTTGATTTTGCTGTCACACACAATAGGAACCCACAGTTTGTTCCCTCCCTTCTAAAAAACTATCTCAAGAGCGGATGTGACACATTCTATTCATCCTAATTCTCTCCCAAAGATAAAACTGATCAAACTCCCACAGAGTCAGCTGGTTTCCCTCTATTTTATTTTCTTCAGAAAGTAGAAGCTGGCCCACCCTTCCTGGATGGAGTTGTTGGATGATTTGAGGCACTGCCAGTTTTTACACTGTATTTTCCAGGCCCTCTTAGATTAGCACAAGCAAGAACAGCAACAGGCACTGAGGGATCCATAAAACACCCAAATAACTACTTTTATTATTGTAGCTGCAGCCAAAATTATTTCAAATTTTTCTTCAGAGAAAAGATAAGTCTCCAGAGGAATTCCCTCCTTGGAGGCTGGACCATCTCCCATCCTATGGAAAAAAGTACTCCCACCATTCTGGAGTGACTTTAGAATTCAGCCAAGCCAGCAAGAAGCAAACTCAGCTGAATCTCTTCAGTAAATTACACTTAACATCTACAATTTAATTAAATCTTAAGCCAAAACACTCAGGAGAAAAAGCACAAGTTAATTAACATATCATGACATGAGATATAAAAACCCTTTGACAAGCTAATAAATAATATACCAAAGGCAAAGCAAAAGGACTCTAATTTAGGATCGGCTCAAAAATACCTCAAGCTCACTCTGTCTGCATTAATTAAGTGTGTTCGAAGGCAGGACAGCTCATGTCTCTAGATGCAAAGGCTTCCCCTAAGGCCAGAGCTTCAGAGACTCCCTTAATATCAATACTTCACCTCAGGTATCGCTGCTAAAATCAGGATTTCCACGGCATCTCTGAACCCCATTAAAACCAAAGCAGGTTTGCATTAAAGCCACAGCCTTCCCCCAGCAAGACCCTTTCAAGCACTACTTGTTAACCAGAGGTGAAACCCTCTGCAGCCCACCCCGCTGAGGAGGACTGGCGTTCCTGGGCAGTCCCCATCCCCTCCCCACTGGGGGAGGGCACAGCAGTGTCCTCCTGATGGGGCTGCAGGGCTCGTGTCACAGCCGCTCCTGCTGCACACACACACACACACACACACCAGCCTCTCACCCACTGATAGTCCTGGTCCTCTTATAGTCATTAATAATAACCAGAATGTTGGGAGTTATTTCCACTCTAAGTGTTCTAAACATTCCTTCTCAACATGTTTACCCAGCTCAAAATGCAGAACTGTTTACACTCTAAGAGATATTTACATCTTTTAAGTAATAACATACAGACAAATAAAACTCCCAAAAGGTTAAGGGATTGAACAGCCATTAAAAAAAAGTATATTATTCAAGGTTTCAACTATACATTCACACCTTTTTATAAGCAAATTAAAAAGAGCCTCACAGAAGTTCACATCGGAAAAACAGGACCAAGAAGAACAATGGAAAAAAGTAACATTTTCCTACCTGATGCCAGGACATGTTCCCTCCTCAGGGACCTCTCCCAGACCTCTGACAGCAGAACCCCCTCAGGAACATCCAGCCTGAGTTGGGGCAGAAAACACCTTTTATACCCTGGGGGTCATTCTGTGACCCACCTCCTGCAGGTGGGACCCTCCCTGGGCAGCTCAGGGGCTCCTGGGAACTCCTCAGGCAGGGAACAGGTGGGAAATGCAGGGAACAGGTGGGAAACGCAGGGAACGGGTGGGAAATGCACGGAGCAGGGGGCAGGTGTCCCTGCTCTGCCAGCTGGGCAGGACCCCAGGGAGGCAGCCCCAGTGCTCAGCTGATGCAGTTCAGGGGCTGGTGGCACTCAGGAATTCCTCAAAGACAGGGAGCTATTGGAGAGTGTCCAGAGGAGGCAAAGGAGATGGCGAAGGGTCTGGAGGGGAAGGTTTGAGGGCACTTGGGGTGTTCAGCTGGACCAGAGGACACCGAGGGGACACCTCAGTGCAGGGACACCTTCCTGGGGAGGGGCAGAGGAGGGGCAGGCACTGAGCTCTGCTCTGGGGGCCCAGGGACAGCAGCAGGGGATGGCAGGAGCTGTGCCAGGGCAGGGGGATCTCAGGGATGGCAGGAGCTGTGCCAGGGCAGGGGGATCTCAGGGATGGCAGGAGCTGTGCCAGGGCAGGGGGATCTCAGGGATGGCAGGAGCTGTGCCAGGGCAGGGGGATCTCAGGGATGGCAGGAGCTGTGCCAGGGCAGGGGGATCTCAGGGATGGCAGGAGCTGTGCCAGGGCAGGGGGATCTCAGGGATGGCAGGAGCTGTGCCAGGGCAGGGGGATCTCAGGGATGGCAGGAGCTGTGCCAGGGCAGGGGGATCTCAGGGATGGCAGGAGCTGTGCCAGGGCAGGGGGATCTCAGGGATGGCAGGAGCTGTGCCAGGGCAGGGGGATCTCAGGGATGGCAGGAGCTGTGCCAGGGCAGGGGGATCTCAGGGATGGCAGGAGCTGTGCCAGGGCAGGGGGATCTCAGGGATGGCAGGAGCTGTGCCAGGGCAGGGGGATCTCAGGGATGGCAGGAGCTGTGCCAGGGCAGGGGGATCTCAGGGATGGCAGGAGCTGTGCCAGGGCAGGGGGATCTCAGGGATGGCAGGAGCTGTGCCAGGGCAGGGGGATCTCAGGGATGGCAGGAGCTGTGCCAGGGCAGGGGGATCTCAGGGATGGCAGGAGCTGTGCCAGGGCAGGGGGATCTCAGGGATGGCAGGAGCTGTGCCAGGGCAGGGGGATCTCAGGGAAAGGCTCTTCCCCCAGAGGGTGGTGGGCACTGCCCAGGCTCCCCAGGGCAGTGGGCACAGCCCCGAGGCTGCCACAGCTCCAGGACAGTTTGGATGATGCTCTGAGGCACAGGGGGGGACTCCTGGGCATGTTCCTATGCAGGACTGAGGGATGGACTGGATGTGGTCCCTTCCAGCTCAGCATGTCCTGGGATTCTGTGATTTGTGGGAGAGAGGAAAGTGCTTGGGAATCCTGAGTGACTGAGGGGGAGAGCAGGAGATGTCAGGTAATCATTCAAGGAGGAACAACAGCAGAGAATCATGGACCGTCCTGAGCTGGAAGTCAGGGATCCTCTGTCCAACTCCAGCCCTGCACAGACCCCCCCAACAATCCCACCCAGTTCCAAAACAGGATTCCTCTTTTCTCTTAAACTCTCACACAATTTTCAGGATCACCTTCACAGGCATCTGTCTGCTGTTCCCACAGCAATCCCTCTGAAATATGTCTGAGGAATGACAAGAACAGTCATTCCATCTCCAGAAAGCAGCAAATCAGCTGCAGTGCTGAGAGCTGGGAAATTCCCCAGCACTGCTTTCCCGAGAAAAAGACTTCCCTCTAATGAAAGGGTGGCAATTGCTGCCGTTTGTCTCTAAAGCACATTTCCCCCCCAGGCACATCCAGCCCGGATCAGGTTCTTTGTTCTACAAAATGTTGCTCTCCTAAAGTCTGCATTGAAAATTGAAAAACAAATAGAATCCAACCCTCGGTGTTTAATATCCTCAGAAAAATAATGCATAATGTT
Source organism: Formicarius rufipectus (assembly GCA_013399695.1). Classification (NCBI taxonomy): domain Eukaryota; kingdom Metazoa; phylum Chordata; class Aves; order Passeriformes; family Formicariidae; genus Formicarius; species Formicarius rufipectus. Next base: position 188,299 of record VXAU01000574.1, on the reverse strand, counting down.
CTTGGGGGAAAAGAATTGCTTAAAACCCCAGAAACACATAGCTGTTCTTACCTTGTTACAAGAGCTTTGCATTAAGGACTCACACATCTTTCAACTGTGACACCTTTTCACGCTGCTTGTTTCATCCCACGAAATATCAGGCAATTTGTTTCACCCACAGTGAATATAAAAGCAATTGCCCCAAGTCATAATTCGGAGATGGGCATGGAGGAGTGGCAGGAGCACAGTAAGAGAGCCTGAAACCCTCCCAGCACTGCTGGGTCCCACCTCAGCTTTCCTGGTCCCTGTGCTTGCACCCAAACTGTAGATACTGCACTTCTCCCCCTCTGCTCCTGGCTGTGAACTCCCGTGGCTGCTACTGCACTTGGGTGGGCTGGACCTTGGCAGAGACCAAACCCAGCACTTGGCTGTGGCAAAGATTCACAGCACACTGGGTTGGGTTGGGAGAGACCTCAAAGTCCATCCCATCCCACCCCTGCCATGGGCAGGGACACCTCCCACCAGCCCAGGCTGCTCCAAGCCCCGTCCAACCTGCCCTGGGACACTCCCAGGGATCCAGGGGCAGCCACAGCTGCTCTGGACAAGAGTCCATAATCTAAATTCCTTTCTGTTTTAAAATCACTCTTTATTTGAACTTAAGGCCAAGAATGTTAATTCAGCTGCACTGAACCTCAGGAGATCAGTATCAAGTGGTTCCTTTGCTCTATTCCTATGTCCAAACACCAGCAGAGCAGAGCCCTACAGCATGTCCAGCTCCCACAGTGGACAACAACCCAGAGGCATGGCCATAACCTTGATACTCCAGATGAACTCTCCTGTTCTCTCTTCATTCTCCCTTCCACTGTCCTAGTAGGAGACACCATCAAACAATTATAAATGGGGAGCAGAAGATAAATCTTTAGCATTCCCATTACTTTCCTTGTTGTGTTCTGCAGGACTTTGTATGGGAAGGGTCCCCCCCGTGCCCTTGGTGTGGGTTGATACCTGGGTGGGTAGGTTTTATTCTTTAATGGGAAGAAAGAAAAAGACAATCATGAGGCAATCTCATTGTAAAACCATAAAAACTGGCTCTAAGGATCTTTTTAGTGACCTGAAGGTGCCCTCCCATCATTTTTAAGGCTGCCTGTATTTCCAGTTGATTGCATCTATTCATGAGCGTGGAGGGATAAAAATACACAGCACTTTTTCCGGGTATTTATTTGCCAGACATGTCCCTGAATCCTCTTCATTTGTTCTGAGATATGAAGCTTTACACCATGTTTGACACCATTTGCAAGCAGGAGGCTGGATGCCAACCCGTGGAGCGTGGCTTTCTTCAAATGCCCTGGGAGGAGGAGCAGGGGAAGTCACCCCTTGTGGGACACCTGGAGTCAGCACTTTCTGCAGCCTTTACTCGTGGAGATTCCCCTGAGACAACCAGGAAAGGGATTTCTGCCCTTGCCCAGCTCCAGAGCCTGGGTCAGTGGGCAAACCAGCATCACTTGGTGCCTTGGCAACCCCTCAGGTGGGTGAGTTGTTGTAACACAGGAGAGATAAAAAGGATGCCTAAAGTGTTTTGAACTAATAAGAAAATACACATAATTCTTATTCTGATTAGTAAATAATAAATGCATCTTCACTGAGTTTTGGATGGTCTCCAGCAGGTGTTACAGCTCAAACACCTGAGAGAAGTTACCAGAAACAGCTTTGAGTGGCACCTGCAAATCCTTCAGCCATCCCACAAAGGCAGCTCAGCCGTCCCTCCTCCCTGCTGCTCACTCGGCTGGGGAACCGGTTTGCCCAGTGGTGTTGGAGCTCTGGGTGTGCTGGGAGCCCCAGCCAGCTGTCTGGGTGGTTTGGGGGTTTATTTCTGCTGTTTTCTCTGGGCTGTAACTCTGGCTCTCCCACAACCATCCATTGCTTCACTCCACTCGTTACGCTGCTGTTTTTCTCCCTGCGGTGATGGTTTTATCCCCTCTTATAAAAGTGCCTGAGGTGTTTGTGTGTGTTTGGTGGCCATAAAAGAAGGGTGAGGGGTGTGACTCAGGTGGGTGACCCACGGGTGGCTGCACTGAGGTGCAATCAAACACTCCTGGAGTATTTATAGCTCCTGGGTTATGAATGCTCTTGGTCTGGGGGGGGGGCTGAGAGCAAGGCCAGAGGGATACAGAGTTGGGAAGAGGATGGGACACCTGCCCTGGGTGTCCCTGGGGAGGAGAAGGGTGTGTGGAGACCTCTGATGCCTAAAGGTTTGCTGTGTATTTTGTAGATCTTTAGAAGTTTGGAATTCTAGACTTTCTTGCTCACATATTAAGTGGTGTCAGGAGTCACTAAAGTGGTTTTCTCACATGTTCTTAAGCTCTCTGAAGGTCGTGGTGTTTGGCAGAGACACCTGCAAGGGAACTTGAAGGCAAAGCCAAAGAAGAGCCCAGAGCCCTTGGAGCTGCTCCAGGGGGGCAAAGCTTAGGACCCTGGGGGGTGGGACACCAAGGGAAATGGGAATTGTGGTTGGTTATAGATATTTGATATGTTAAATATTGGAAGATTATAAAATCTGTCACATCACTGGGGGTGGTGAGTGTGCAGATCTTGTGGTGGTGGGCACCTCCGTGGGAGCTCCCAGTAAAGGTGTTTATCCCCCTTCCTCCATTAATGTTTCTCTGAGTGTCTATTTCCCAGGATTTTAGGCATCA
>VXAU01000574.1:151994-185158 GCA_013399695.1 Formicarius rufipectus | reverse complement strand
AAGGGTGGGCAGGCCCTGGCACAGGTTGGGCAGAGAAGCTGTGGCTGCCCGTGGATCCTCAGGAGTGTCCAGGGCCAGGCTGGACGGGGCTTGGAGCACCCCGGGCGGGTGGGAGGTGTCCCTGCCCATGGCAGGGGTGGCTCTGGACCATCTTTGAGGTCCGTCCCACCCCACCCCGTTGGGATGCTCTGCAGAGGGTGCCGGTCCATGCAGGTGCGTCTCGTCACTCTCTGTGGGCACACTGGGGCGGCGGGCGCACAGCACGCTAATGACTATTAAGTAGTGAACGGAGACCGATTGCTGTTCGGTAATTAACGGCAGTTGGGCAATTAACGCCCGTGAGGGGCCGAGCGGGGCTCGAACCCGGGGCTCCCCGGTCGCGCGTCACGTGACGCCCGCTCGTCCAATCCGCGGCCGCCGCCGGATTCGAACGGCGGCCGTTGGGGCGGGTGGGCCCACAGGGGGCGCTGTGGGGCGGCGGGGGCGCCATGGCCGGGCCGTGCCAAGGAACGGGATCGGGACCGGACCGGGGGCCGTGCCAAGGAGCGGGACCGGGACCGGACCGGGGGCCGTGCCAAGGAACGGGATCGGGACCGGACCGGGCGCCGTGCCAAGGAGCGGGATCGGGACCGGACCGGGGGCCGTGCCAAGGAACGGGATCGGGACCGGACCAAGGACCATGCCAAGGATCGGGACCGGACCGGGGTCTGTGCCAAGGAGCGGGGCCGTACCAGGGCCCGTACCGCGCCACTCGCCTGGTGAGCCCCGGGGAGCGGGGCAGGGGGAGCGGAGGTGACCCGTGAGAGCGTTGTGGGACCGCGGGTGGCGCTGCCCCTCGGCACGACACGCGGGTGCCCGGGGACGAGCATCCCTGTGCCTGCTGTCGCGATATAGGGGTGCCGTGGGAGGAGTGGGTGCCCCTCGGGACCCCCTGCCCTCTGTCACGACACGTGGGTGCTATGGGATACACACCTCCGTGCTTTCTGTCACGATATAGGGGTGCCCTGGGAGCTCCTGTACTGTGACTCCTGTCACGACACGCGGGTGCCCAGGGACACCCTCCCGTGCCTCCTGTCACGATATAGGGGTGCCCTGGCAATAGTGGGTGCTCCTGGGGCCTCCCTGCCCCTTGTCACGACACGCGGGTGGCCCCGAGCCTACTGTCATGACACACGGGTGCCTTCGGGACCCCTTGCCAATGTCACGACACGTGGGTGCCGAGGGACACATTCCCGTGCCTCCTGTCACGATATAGGGGTGCCGTAGGAGCGGTAGGTGCCCCCGGGGATCCCCTGCCCCCTGTCACAACACGTGAGTGCCCAGGGTCACACTCCCGTGCCTGCTGTCACGATATAGGGGTGCTGTGGGAGCTGCGGGCCGGCCCCGGGACCCCCGAGCCCTCTGTCCCGACACATGGGTGCCCCCGGGGACGCCCATGCCTCCTGTCCCGACACGCGGGTGCCCCGAGCCCGCTTTCATGACACATGGGTGCCCCCGGGTCCTCCTGCCAGCTGTCACGACACACGGGTGCCCCAAGTCCTCTGTCAGGACACGCGGGTGCCCAGGGACACCCTCCCATGCCTCCTGTCACGATATAGAGGTGCCCTGGGAACAGTGGGTGTCCCCGGGCACCCCCTCGAGCCCTCTGTCACAACACGCGGGTGCCCAGGGACACCCTCCCGTGCCTCCTGTCACGATATAGGAGTGCCCTGGGAGCAGCGGGTGAGGGGACCCGGCGCTCGCAGCTCTGACCTCCCGGCCGTGTGTCGCGACAGTGGTCGGATCTGACGCGGCAGTTCCGAGCGGCGATGCCGCTGCGGACACACCGGCTGCACCTGCGGACGCACCGCGGCTGCTTCACGGCGGCCGAGGCCGTGGACTGGCTGCACCGGGCGCTGTGTCGCGACAGCGCCTTCGGTCCCGGCGTCAGCCGCCAGCAGAGCCTGCAGCTGCTGAGGAAGTTCCTCAAGAACCACGTCATCGAGGATGTCAAGGGCCGCTGGGGACACGAGCGCCTGCAGGACGACGGCGCCCTGTACAGGTACTGCCCGGGCTCGCACTGCTCCGGGTCACACTGTGGGTCCCACGGCCTCTCTGCCCGCGCCTGTGGCCGTGCCTTGGCCTGGCCCGACTGTCCCCCGCGGCGTTCCTGCTCTCCGGGGCTCTGGAGCGTTCCACGGGAGCTCCCGGCTGGGTTTTAGTTCTGCCCTACCTGTTGCGTGGAGTCTAAATGGGAAGTGGAGCCAAAGGGCTCTGAAATGGGAGGTGTTAATGGTCGTCCCTTCTCAGATTGTGGGCTCCGTGCTCTGTGAGCACCTGAGCGTCTTCAGATGGACTTTGGCACCAAGAAAAGTAGCCCAAAGCTCGTTTATCGTAGGATAAAAAGAAAAATCAGTGTTGTCCTTCTTGGTTTCCTGAATCTCTTCAGAACCTTATGGAGTCACACTGGTAGAAATCACAGGGTATTGCTTTGGTTAAGTAACTTTATTTCTGATCTATTCTACGTGTGTTTCACTCATCCCTCCCACCCTTTACAGATTTCCTTCAACATCTCCAGTTAAACCCCTACCAAGCCCACCAAGAGAGAACTCAGAAAATGTCCCTACAGACAAAGGCAAACTTTTTAAACTGCCCCATTTACCCAAGAGGACTTTGAGAAAACAGGAGTTACTGAAGTCTCTGGTAATAACTTCTGTTTCTTACTTAATTGTAGTCGTATTCTCTTTATTCTTTAAATCATAAAACTAGAAGCAATGAGCTTTTAGAGACAATTAGCTTTTAGTTCTGATGTGGCATCTTCCCTTCCAGCTTGAGAAATAATATTTGGTAGTTCAGAAATAAGAAATAGCAAGAAATAAGTCGGTGTGGAGGGGTTTTCTTTTCATCTGGAAGTACCAGCAGGGCTGGAAGGTGTAGTTCTAGAAATGGCCTGCACAATATGTCCTGGTTCAAATTTAATATATTCTTGGAGGGACAAGCAAAAGATAGAAATTACTTAACTGGGTCAGCTTTTTTAAAAAAAGTTTAATATGTGTTTGGCCCTTTATTCATTTGAGGTTTGTGTGCATAAATTGTGATTTTAGATTCCACTCCTAAAGGAGGATAATTCACTTACAAATACATTTGGATGTGGGGTGTTTCTGCCTTTTAAGTTGGTGGTTTGGGGTTTGTTCAGGCCTTCTTTCAGTGTCTTCTTTTCCTTTTTTTTAGTTGTTTGCTTACACTTTGGTGCTGAAGGTTGTTCCCTGGATCATGTGGAATTTATTATTCCACAGAATGCCTTATGATTCCAATTTTTACCCAATTTTGAATTATTTTAAGAGTCCTCTTTATCTTACAGTGTAATCTTACACTAATTTTCAGGAAAACCTAGAAAAAGCAAAACCTGATGTAATAAAAGGAAACAAGGAAGACACGCTGCAAAGGAAGGAAATAAGCCAGGAGTATGTGCTAGAAACTTGGAGAAACATCATTCTGATACAGTAAGTAAATTAGAACTAGAACCTTCCCATGGAAGCGCTTTGGGCATGAAACAGCCCAGTCCCCCTTTTAAGCTGAATGTTTTCACTGGCAACGGTCTCCGGAGGCTCCCGATGTGTTTATTTACATCGTATCGTTGCTTTCAAGGCGCTTTTGATCATTTGCTGTTGCCGAAGTGTATTTTGAGTGCCACAGATGCCCTTCCTTACTGCTTGCTGCCGTTTGTCCCGGGGCAAAGCGTGTCCTCCCGGGCGTGAGGACTCTTGAAACATCCGCTGTGCGAGCATCCCCGGGCGGGCAGCGCCGCTTTCCCTGACCCGCTGTCGCTCGCAGCCTGCAGGGCGTCCTGGGAGTGCCGTCGCTGGAGGCGCTGCTGGCGCCGGCTCAGGTGCTGCCGGAGCGCGTCCTCTTCAACATGCACAGCACCAGCAGGCGCGGCGTGGTGCTCCTGCCCGACAGCTCAGGTGCTTCGGGGGCTGCCTTTCACTCGTTTTCTGCAGTAGGGTCCGGGGTGTTGGATTAAAAGGTTTATAGGCGTGTTGCATGCACTCTTTGTAGAGTAACAGAGCCGCGTGGTTTGGGATGGGAGGGATCATAAAGTCCATGCAGTGCCACCCTCTGCCATGGGCAGGGACACCTCCCACTGTCCCACATAATGGATATGTGCTCCATGGATAATGGTGATAATGGATAATGCTCCAAACCCTGTCCAGCCTGGCCTTGGACACTTCCAGGGATCCAGAGGCAGCCACAGCTTCTCTGGGCACCCTGTGCCAGGGCCTGCCCACCCTCCCAGGAAAGAATTCTTTCCTAATGTGTAACTAACCTTGCTTTCCTTCAACTTAAAGCCATTCCCCCTTGTCCTGTCAAAATTACATGTGTGGTAATATTTAAAATTGGCTTTAAATTCCATCTTTTGCCCTTAAGGTGTTACTTAATGCATGTGTATTATTACTTGTATTAGCCATTAAGTCCGTGGGCTTAGGTATAAATAATGTGCTTGTTTATTTATATTTTAGAAGACCTCCCTCACTGGGTGCTGTCAGCTATGAAGTGCCTGGCTTACTGTAAGTCACTGAAGAGATCTGATGTTCCAGAAACATATTTTGAGAGTTGAAAGTAAATATTCGTGTATGTGAAGAGCAGCTGGGATGTTTGTTTGGAAACTGGGGGATACCTGTGTGTAGTTTCTTCTAAGGTGGCTTTATCCAGTCACTGGCTTTGAGCTGGACTAAAACACTTCCTGCATTTTGTATTAAAGTGGGGAGAGAAGTTTTGTCAGGTGTTCTGCCAGTCACCCATAAATGAGTTAGGTGAGTGCCTCGAGTGAAATCAGAGATCATGAGCTCTTTTTCCGTGTGCTGGTTATAACATGTGTTTGCTCTTGCTCTAAAAACCAGAACTGGGATTGCTGTCCTGTGGAAATGAAGGAAAATGCCAAGTTTGTTATTTTTCTGAGGAACTTACAAAGACCATAAAGATTGATTTTCTTGTTTGTTGGAACTGAGCACAACTCTTGAGAGGCTACACAGAACATCCTAACTATTTTTACCTACAAATGGTACTAAACATAATATTTGTGTACTGCTGACATAATTATTTTCTTGTGAAACAAGAATACACTTATTTTGATTTTTCAAAAATGTTTTTTATAATGGAAATGTGGTGGGGGTTTTTTTCTGTGAATTTTCTGTCTTCACCTCTTTCAGGGCCCAGACACAACATGAGCCAAGCAACATACAGTGGCTTTGAACGGGACGTGTTCAGAACAGTTGCTGATTATTTTCTCAGTCTCCCTGAGCCATTACTTACTTTTGAATACTATGAACTTTTTGTTAATATTTTAGGTATGTATGAATTTAGGAAGAGTCAGTGAAGCTGTCGTTCATATCAGGTTGGGATCAAATCTGTAATTCACAGCAGACCTTGGCCCCTAATCTGAGTGGCACCTTGAATCTCAGGAGCATCATCACTGCTCTCATGCTGTATTGAAATGTAGTTCTGTCTCATGATTTTCTATTTAAATTGCTGTCTGAGCTCACGTTCTAAATATTCAATAACAAAAATGCAGCTCGTTCTGCCTGTCCTCACTATTGCAGTGTGTTTTTATTCTTGCATGCTGGTTGCAACTATCTTGTTCAATTGCTTTTGGACTGAGCTAAATTCTTCTTAGGTTTTACTAACAGCTATAAGTTAATATCTCACCTTTGTTACCTTCTCTGCTCAGGTAGCAGCTTTCAGAACTGGTTCATTTCCACACCACTTGCATCTTAACTTCTCTTTCATTTCCTGATAGTTATGTGTGGCTACATCACAATTCCAGATCTGTGCAGTGGAAAACGTTCTGTCCGAGATGAGAAACGTGACCCACAGCCTTCAAAAACACTTCATTTGAACTCTTTCAAGTCAACTGAGTGTCTTCTCCTAAGCCTGATCCACAAAGAGCCTGACAGGAAGAAGAAAGATGAAGGTTCCAGGAGGTTTTGTTCAGAGAAGCCACCCATCCAAAAACAGCACCCAAAGAAATGGCAGCAGTACAAACTGACATGCCAGCAGGGCAGTGCTGGTCACCTGATAGGAGGAAGCTGTCAGAATCTTGCAGGTTTCAGGGAGGAACAAGCTCCACCTGGAGCATTTAGGACAAGGTGTTACTCCCTGGAAAGAATTGGAGCTGCTCCTTCAAGTGTGTGTAGTAAAGGAGGATCCCATTCCCTCGGGGGAAGGGGTGTGAACACCCCCATGAGAAATGGCAAGCAGGCAGTGCTGTGTGAGCACAGAGCTCCCTGTGTGCTGGAGCTGGGCTGTGGTGCCAGCAGTGGGACACAAGCCCAGACCTTCAGGAGATTGTCAGCCTCAGCCCTGCAGGGTGAGGAGCAGAAGGTGGGCCGCTCTCTGAGCTTACTGGGCAAGAGGAACTCCAGAAGCTGCACAGCCATTAACAGACCAGTTGCTGAAATCACAGTGAAGCCACGGGCTCAGCTCTGTGGGCAGGGAAAACCGAATGCCCCTGGACTGGGTGCTCCAGTGGACAGCAGGATGGAGGGCTCTGAAATCACCATCAAACAGAGACTCTGCAGAAGCAGCACAGAACTCTCAGAATGCTCTCTCACCCCCTCCCCTTGTGTGTTGCCTGGCACGCAGAGTAAGATGGCTTTTTCCAGCATGTTGTACTGCTTGTTGTGTGGCCTGACTAACCTCTGCTTCCCCCAGCTCTGGCACTGGTGCTTGGGCTCTGCATAGGCAGAGGAGGTGCATTTGGGGAGGGTTTAAAGAAACCTGGGTGCTGAATGACATGTTTGAAATTGCTGTCGCTCTGCTAACAAATGGTGTGTAGTGTCTTGGGAGTCTGAATTGGTGTGTCAGTAATTGACCTTTCTGCTCAGGTAAGTGCTGTGAGGTCCTGCCCCAGACACTGGGGGAGGCAGGGAGTCTGCACAGACCACTCTGTTGGAGATCATGTGTTTTTCTGGTCTTTGAATGACATTTTCTGGAAATAACTTTAGTGTCATTCCTTGATTGCATTATGGTCTTAATTGCCCCAGCAGTTAATCCTAATGAAGCAGTTGAAGGTGACCCCACCAACAAAGGTCACTGCATTATTGACTGTTACAGGAGGTTTCCCTGAAACAGTGATAATCAGCTCCAAAAAATCAGGAACTCTGGTGGTGACACAAAAACGTGCTTCAAGTTGGTTCAGCTCTTGATGCCGGCTGTCTGTGGAATTGCCTTGCAGATCTCCTGCAGCCTCACCTGGAGAGGATTGCTGTGGAAGCCCTGCAGATCTGCTGCCTGCTGCTGCCACCCCCCAGCCGCAGGAAGCTGCAGCTGCTGATGCGGATGATGGCCCGGATCAGTGGGAACGTGGACATGCCGCGGCTGCACGATGCCATGGGCACCAGGACCCTGGTGAGGCTGCCAGGCCTGCAGTGGCACTGCTGGACAATGCTGGGAGTCACTGTGGAGGGCAGGGAGACAGGGGCCTCCAGGTCAGAGTGCTGCAAGTGTAGCAGGCTCATTTCTCCTCTCGGGTATCCACAGAAGTCTGACTTGAACAAGCACTTTCTTGTCTCCATCCTAAGGCGCTTCAAATATTCAGTGCTCTTGTCTAATTTGGGAGGAGCAGGGAAGTCACTTAAGGAATTCCTTAGTCTGATTTCTCACTCAGCTGCCAACTATGGCATCCCAGAGAAGCTGTGGCTGCCCCTGGATCCTTGGAAGTGTCCAAGGGCAGGTTGGATGGGGCTTGGAGCACGCTGGGCTGGTAGAAGGTGTTCCTGCCCATGGCAGGGGTGGCACTGGATGGGCTTTAAGGTTCCTTCCAGTTAAAGCAGTCTGGGATTCTATTCTGTGATTCTATAAAGATGTACATTTTTCTGTAGGTTATACTACTTACTATTTAAAATATTTCTTAATTGAAAATGCTGCTCAGTTCAAAAATACAAGTCAAATGTTATCAGGAGCTGCTTTAATTCAGATGAGGTAAAACCTAAAACCAGTTTCCCTCCTTGCTTGACCAGTAGTGCAGGCAAGAAAAATTGCAATGACAATCGGTTTGAAGAGTGTGTGTGGAGTGTGTAGAGTGGAGAGAAGGCAGATGGGTGGAGAGCTGTGTCCTTACTGGTGTCCTGGGCTCTGCAGCTGATCCAGACGTTCTCCCGCTGCGTGCTGCGCTGTGCAGAGGAGGTGGACCTGGACGAGCTGATCTCCACACAACTGGTTTCCTTTCTCATGGACCACCAGCAGGAAATATTCCAGGTGCCAACTCACCTGCAGGTGGCTGTGCAAGACCATCTCCAGTATGTGAGCATGGCTCAGGTCAGTGCCACCAGGGCAGCTTAAACTCGTGTGCTACTTCAGAAGGCGGGATGGCAAAATGCAACTAAAGCCAGCATGGTTTCCGTGTCTAGATACTAATTCTGGTCCAGTGTTTTGCATCTTGAGATGCCACTGTAAGTTAGTGGGTGTGGATGTTTGTGGGGTACCTTCCTACCCCAATAGGACAGGATCACTTGGGGATTTACACACCCCTTTTTCTTCCAGGGTGAGTGTCCCGAAGAAGAAATTAGTGCCATATTGCCAACATATTCCTACTGCAAACAAATCACTCCTCAGGAGTTCGAGGAACAAAAGGTTTCTACCTCTCAAGCTGCAGTGGCAGAGCTCTTGGAGAACATTATCAAGGATAAAAACCTCTCTGTGAAGGACAAAAAGAAAAAGTTAAAACAGGTGAGGATGGGAATTTCCCCTGCTTCTGAAGTGAGGGAGGGGCTCAGTCACCAGAGCCTGAGGCAGAAGAGGAGCAGAAGGTATGGTGAGAAATGCTGGTGTAGAAGAGCTGTTGGGTGTTGTGTGCTCTGGTTGGGGTTCTGAAGGCAGTTTCTAATATTGTATCCTATGGAAGAGGGCTGGGAGAGATGGGAGTGTTGACCTGGGGAGGAGAAGGCACCAGGGAGACCTGAGAGCCCCATCCAGAGCCTAAAAGGGCTCCAGGAGAGCTGGAGAGGGACTGGGGACAAGGCATGGAGGGACAGGACAAGGAGGAATGGCTTCCCAATGCCAGAGGGCAGGGATAGGTGGGATATTGGGAAGGAATTCTTGGCTGTGAGGGGCTGGAATGGATTTCCAAGCAGAGTTGCCCCACCCCTGACAGTGTCCAAGGCCAGGCTGGATGGGGCTTGGAGCACCCTGGGCTGGTGGAAGGTGTCCCTGCCCATGGGATGGGCTTTGAGGTCCCTCTCAAGTCAAACCCTTCCATGCTAGCATAGCACATGGCTGGCTGGCAGCAGTGGTGTTCAAACTGCTTCAGAACCAGGGTGAGATCCATTAACCAGCACCTGCTGGAATCACAGCCTGGTTTCCTGTGGTGCACTGGCCATAACTCACCATTAACATGTCATAGGTGGGTTTAAAATCAGTAGGTGTTAAAAGCAGTAACTTCTTGCTTTGAGACCAAACTATTTTTATTTTTTCACAGTCCTGAAACATTGTTTTTGTGGCCTTGGCTTTGTGTTTTGTAACATTTATATTCCTCAAGATTATCTTGCACTTCTCTGCCCTGCTAATATCTTGCCTAACACTAAAGCTAAAACACAGCAGTTGGCAGGATTTAATCCTGGAGGGGTTTTTCTTTTGCAGAAAACCTTTGGCAAGTCCTTCTGCCCAATGGAATAGTTTTGTACTTGTCCTGGAATCTCCTAAGCAAATCTTGTGACTCAAATTTGAACAAGCAGCTTTTCAGAGCAGGAACTCTTTGGTGCCCCTCCTCCAGCTCCTGCCACACTGATGTTCATGTGTGTTGTGGAAACTTCCTGGGTCTGTAAAAGTGAGGCTGAACTTTGGTTCAAGATCACTAAAACTTCTTGAATGTAAAGGGGGCTAGTTACACTTGAGTAGAATTTGGAATAAGTGAGCAGTAATATATGATTCACAGCAGCAGGTGAAAGAGGATGAAGGAAATAAAGTAAAATTTTCTAATAGTAAAACTTTAAAAGTAGATACTTAAATTTTTGAGCTGTCACAAAGTCCAGAAACAATCTGTACAGTGAGGGCCACAAGGGAGCAAAGATCAGTTTCCCATGGGACTGAGCCACATCCTCATAGTCCTGCCCTTTGGGCTGGGGTGACCTTGGTGTGGCAAATCACAGCCTGCGGGTACCTGGGAGGTGGAATTCAGCAGGGGAAAGGTTGGGCTGATGTTCAGGTGTCATTCCTGTCTAACAGATGTGTTTAGTTCCTCACCCCTTGCCAAGGCCTGACACGGGCAGCAGGCAGACTGTCCACAACACCCCTGCTGGTGGCTGTGTCTGTGCCGGCTGTGTGTCTGCAGGAGGTGACCCCGGTGGGTTTCCTGGGAAAAGCCCTCCAGAGCAGGTGGCTCCTGGCTCCCAGCTGGGTGTAAACATGAGCCCTGGAGCCTGGGCTGCTGCAGTGACTGCTGTGTGTGCTCAGTTCCAGAGGGAATACCCCCACATCTACCGGAGCAGGTTCCCCACGACGGAGAGCGAGGCCGTGCTGCTGGACAGCAAACCCACCCTCAGGCAGCCCCTGCTGGGCCTCAGGAGGCCCAAGGGCCACAGCCTGAGGTACTGAGGCCACCACCCCGGGCCAGGTGCCTCCTGCACCAGAGGACTTGCTGCTCCAGTTTGGGGGGGGCCCTGCGGAAGGAAGAAATGTTTACATGGACGCTGCTGAAAGGTGCCAAAATACCTTTTTTTTTAATGCAGATACTTTTGAATAACTTCTAAAAGAGAAATATATATCTGTTTACAAATTATTACAATGTATTGTGTGTAGGAAAATGTGAAAATAAGCACGAAGCTGTTGTTAACCAAAAATTTGTGTATGGTTTGCTGTGGGAAACTAATGACCTGCCTCTTGTAACCTTTTAATGTCTGGTCAGGAATTTGTGCCGTTTGTTGTAGTCTGTGTAGGTTTCAATGTCTGTGTGTTGTGACTAAGTGCCTTCTCTGTTCTCAAAACATTTGTCTTTAAACAAAGATTCTGGAGTTCAGGACCGGGAGAGCCAGAAGGTCACCATGAATTAAATTATTATCTGCCTCCCTAAAATGTTTCTGTTCATCTCAGCTGTAAAACTCCCATCAGCTTTTCTGTATTTATTTATATTAAAAGTCTCTAAGTATATTTCTGACATCTTTGTGGAAAATTTTATTTTGGATCTGTTGGTGTGATTTGCGTAATAGGAGTGATGGATGATATGTGGATGGAAACAATGGAACCAGAAAACAATAAATCCCTCTTTTCTTTCCAGAGTTAGGGATTTGCATATTAATTCTGAGAAGATCAATGCTTCCCTACTGGAGCATAAATCTTGCAGAATTATTTCTGGGAGAGAATATTAATAATAATCTGCTGCATGGCTCTGAGATCCCAGACTGGGCTGCATGGGGAGGGATCTCAAAGCCCATCCAGTGCCACCCCTGCCAGGGCAGAGACACCTTCCACCAGCCCAGGCTGCTCCAAGCCCCATCCACCCTGGCCATGGACACTTCAGGGATCCAGGGGCAGCCACAGTTTCTCTGGGCAACATCTGGAACCAGACGTTTTAGGGGTATGGGTGCTTTTCCTTGGTGTGCTTGGCTGGTACCTGGTCCAGCTCCCTCACCCAGGTCCCAGCTATGCAGGGAGGCACATCCCTGGTGCTGTGTCATGTCTTGCCCCTTCCCAGGACATGAACCTGAATTGTCCCTGTGCCTTCACCTGCAGAATTACAGTCATTGCCAATAAAACACTCAAAGCAAAGCAAATCTCAGCTTTTCAACTCTTTACCTGTGTTGGGTTTGTTTGGGTGTTTTGGTGTCTCCCGAGGAGGCTCCATCAGTCTTGTGCAAGGACATTGGGTGGTCCAGATGAGGGGCTGGGCTGGGGGTTATCTCTTCTTTATTTGACACCTTGGAACATCTGTGAGCAGAAGGTTATGCTTCAGTTCTCTCCCAAAATACATTAATTTTGATGTTTTTGAAGATTTGATAAGTGAGAAACCCGACTTGGCCCCATTTAACCCGTACTAATGATGCTTCAGTGTCCTGCAGGGAGCTTCCCTCTTGCAGGGCAGAGGGCAGATCTTCCTCCCCTGGAACACCTGTAGTCATCTCCTGGTGACACTCCAGTGCTGCCTGAACTTGCTTCCTTTTCCCAACCCCTTCCTGTTGTGTAAATGTTTTGTTTATGTATGTGTTCCAGTTAAGTAACTGATTAGGTGAGATCACATTTCCCAGGATTTGGCTTTCAAAGGCCTGCCCTCATTATTCCTGGTTCTTGATCCAAGTTATTTAATATTCCCTTCGAAGGTTTTGACAGAACTTAACAAAACTGGGAATAAATGAACAAATTGCCTTGCTCTGGGATAATTAAAACATTCCAAATCAATGGCAAAAATTCTGTATATGGAGATTAAGGCTGTTCACACCTTCCTTATTACAACCTTTGAGTCTTGTAATCCACTTGGTAAATAATTCTGTTCCCTCCTTTTCCTGCAGAGAAAACCAGGGGGAGATGCTGCTGCGCGTGCCTCACAGCACCTCTTTTGCCAATTGGCACCAGTAACTCCTTTTTAATGGTAATGATTGCAAGGAAGAGCAGTTCTGTCACCAGTTTGTAGGTTGCCTGCTGTCCTGGTGTTGAGGTCACACCAGAGGAGCTGCCTGGCCAGGTGCTGGTGAGATTCAGGAGCAGAACTGCTACTGTGTGGCCAGGGATGTTTGGGGATCTCTGCCTGGAGGAGGACAGGGCCTGGGAAGGCACTGTCACCACAGAAACACAGCATTTTTGAGACATCAAACACTGAGATGCTGCTTCGAGTCCTTATCTTGGGATTAATTAAAGATCTCCATGTGGTTTGCAGTGCTGAGAGGCCTTGAGTTTGCACTCAAGTTTACATTGAATTTAGTAGTTGCCAGAAGGCTGCAACAGGATTTACTGAATAATTCTGGTTGTAAGTCCAAAGGGTTAATGGGAGGCCTCATTCACAGCTCATGAAGGCTCAAGGCTTTCAGGGAGAAGACTTGAATGAACCCTCAGTCAAAACGGGAGCTGTGCCTTCAAAAGAGGGAGCAAACAAATAGGGCAGGAAGCCAACCTTGATGTGGTGGTTGTGGCAGCACATCCAACATGGGCACGTTTAAAGTCTTGTTTTTCTCCTTTCACCCCAGGTTTGATCACTGTTTCCATCTATGTGGGAGGAGCACCTGAGTGTACATGGTATTATGGACCATCATCCTCCTCTGCTCTGGGCTGCTCATGAGGGGACAGCAGAAAACGCTCTAATCTCATTAATCTTTGAAATTACAGCACCATCGTTTTCAGGAATGGTGACTCTTGCTGCAGGTGGTTCCTGATGGTGAGCCTGGAGAAGGAGACTGAGGGAGACCTTGGGGTCTGCAGCTCTGAACTCTGCTGAGCAGGGACAGCAGCGGGGGATGGCAGGAGCTGTGCCAGGGCAGGGGGATCTCAGGGATGGCAGGAGCTGTGCCAGGGCAGGGGGATCTCAGGGAAAGGCTCTTCCCCCAGAGGGTGGTGGGCACTGCCCAGGCTCCCCAGGGCAGTGGGCACAGCCCCGAGGCTGCCAGAGCTGCAGGAGGGTTGGGATGATGCTCTGGGGCACAGGGGGGGATTGTTGGGGTGTCTGTGCAGGGTGAGGGTTGGACTCCTCATCCCTGTGGGTCCCTCCCCACTTTGGATATCCAGTAATGTTTGACACTGACATTTGTGTCTCCACATCCCCTTGTGCCAGATGAGGCCATGGAAGGGCCATTCCCTGCTGTCCTGGTCCCTGTTGGATCCGGGCAGGTCTCTGTGCCCACAGGGCAGGGCCCAGTGATGGTGCCAACCCCTGGCACGGCTCCAGCATGCTCCACTCCGTTTTGCTCCTCCCTGAGCTTTTTTTCTTTGTAATCACTTCTGCTTGGGAAGAATGTAGGTCTCAGAAAAGCAGTCAAAGCCCTTTTTTGTGCCAGGGGCAGGACAAAAGCTCCCAGGCCCGGGGGGATTTGGGTGGTGAAAGCCAGCTCTGTTGCCGGGGTGCTCTCCCTGGGCAGGGCTCAGCACCCCATAAATACCCCACACACGGCTCTGGCTCCCAGTTTGGCTGCTGGAGGCTCAGGCTCTTCACCAGGGAGAGGATGTACAGCCAGTGAGTATTCCTGAGCTCCTCTCCGGGGGAGCATTGGCTGGGGGTGCTCTGAGGTTGGGGGTCAGCGTGGTCTGGAGGGGAGGAGGACGAGGGGGAGGTCTCCATGTGTTGGTGTCCACCTTCCCCTGACAAGGTGTGGTTCTGGTCCAGGGACAAGCTTATCTCTGGGCTCCAGAGGATGGTCCAGAATTTGGAGTAGAATCATAGAATCCTAAATGGATTTGGGTTGTAAGGAACCTTACAGCTCATTGTGTTCCACCCCCTGCCATGGGCAGGGACACCTTCCACCAGTCCAGGTTGCTCCAAGCCCCGTCCAACCTGGTCTTGGATACTTCCAGGGGTGGGGCAGCCACAGCTTCTCTGGGCAGAGCACACCAGTCTGTCTGCTGTATCTTCATGGGTTTTGCAGTGATAAAATTGGAACCCAACAATGAACTCTGCATTAAAAAAAATAAAAAAAAAAAAAGAGGAAAAAGGCAAAAAAATTGTTTCTCCAAGACCTGGGAGATCCAAGCTGGATTCTGCTTCCTGGTGATCCAGACTGTCATGGATTTGTGGGTGGCTGAGGGTGTTTGCTGCAGGGCTGTGACACAGGCTGTCCCCTCCATGTTCCCTCTCCCTCCATGTGCTCAGCCTTTCCCCACTCAGAGTTCTGGTGCTTCTCCTTCCTGATCCCTCAAGTTCTTTGCCAACGGATCAGTCCATCCAGAACAGCTGCCCCTGTGTGGGAGGGGGTTCCAGCACTGCCCCACCTGGGCTAACCCAGCTCTGCCCTTCCAGAGTGGAACACCCCGCTGGTGGCTACAAGAAGCTCTTTGAGACAGTGGAGGAACTGTCCTGTCCAGTGACTGCCCACGTCACAGGTTGGTCTGGTGCCCCGTCTCCTCCTGCCTGCCTTTGTTCTCAGAGCTCAGGGGCCTCCAGGGCTCAGAGACTTTAGAAAGGCTGGAGGTAAAGGACCTCACAGGGCTGGGGATTTGGGGTGGAGGAAGGACAGATTGGATGGGGGGGGTCTTTAGACACTTCAGTACTAAATATCTTGGTCTGCAGCAGGTTTGGAGGGGAAGAACACAGCAGAATTTAATGAGTTCATGTGTGTTTTGAACACCAAATTTAATAAGCATTAAGAAAATGGGTTTGAAGTTTTGTTCTTGTAAAAACTCCTTGGTCTACTTTGCCATGTGCATCCCAGTGCTGCCTCTCCCACAGGCAGGATTCCCACCTGGCTGCGAGGAAGCCTCCTGAGATGTGGTCCTGGCTTGTTCAAGATGGGCACAGAGCCCTTCTACCACCTCTTTGATGGGCAGGCACTGCTCCACAAGTTTGACTTCAAGGAGGGGCATGTCACCTACCACCGGAGGTACGTGATTTTCCAAGAAAGGAGAATAAATCAGGAAGCATCTCCTTGTATGGAAGTGCTGGGCACTGGCTCTGCTGCCCAGCACCAGGGAGGTGCCAGTTATGTCACGTCCATGGAGTACTGGAAGAGCTGTGTCAGTGACCCCATTCAACCAGCTCCTCCCCACATGAGGCTGTGGGGACCTGTGGCTCCCAGAGCTTTGTCACAGAACATTGGTGTTTAAGTGTTGTGGTTTTAGCTGCAAGGGGATCTCTGCCCCCCAGGTTTGTCAGGACCGACGCCTACGTGCGAGCGATGACGGAGAAGAGGATCGTGATCACGGAGTTCGGCACCTACGCATACCCAGACCCCTGCAAGAACATCTTCTCCAGGTGCCACCCCCAGGGCCAACCACTGCAGCACGTCCCACAGAGCTCCTGCTTCCCAGAAGCCCTGACTGCCTGCCTGTTCTCTCTGCTCAGGTTCTTCTCGTACTTCAAAGGTGTGGAGGTCACGGACAACGCCCTGGTGAACGTCTACCCTGTGGGTGAGGACTACTACGCTTGCACTGAGACCAACTTCATAACCAGGATTAACCCAGACACCTTGGAGACTATTAAGCAGGTAGGTCTTTGTCCTGAGCTTGTAAAGATATGGAGGAGTAAAACTAAAATGAAAATTAAGGAATCACAGACTGATTTGGGTTGGGAGGGACCTCAAAGCCCATCCAGTCCCCCCCCTGCCATGGGCAGGGACCCCTCCCACCAGCCCAGGTTGCTCCAAGCCCTGTCCAACCTGACCTTGGACACTTCCAGGGATGGGGCAGCCACAGTTTCTCTGCCCAACCTGTACCAGGGCCTGACTGCCATCACAGCCAAGAATTCCTTCCCAATATCCCATCTATCCCTGCCCTCTGGCAGTGGGAAGACATTCCTCCCCTTTCCTGTCCCTCCATTCCTTGTCCCAAATCCCTCTCCAGCTCTTCTGGAGCCTTTTTAGACTCTGGAAGGGGCTCTCAGGTCTCCCTGGAGCCTTCTCTTTTCCAGACTGGACACCCCCAGCCCTCCCAGCCTACGCTCCAGAGCAGAGGGGCTCCAGCCCTCACAGCACATTCATGCTCGGGTTGGACTTTGCAAATCAGAGCTCAATTACAGCCTTAGGAAAGAACTTCCCACAACCAAAGTGAGGATGTTGTGAGGCCTTGCAGAGCCAGTGACTTCCCACCTGCTGCCCAGGAAGCTCCTGACTCTCCATGTTGTTCTCCAGGTGGATCTCTGCAAATACGTGTCCGTCAACGGGGCAACGGCTCATCCGCACGTGGAGAGCGACGGGACTGTTTACAACATTGGGAACTGCTTTGGGAAGAACTTTGCCCTCGCCTACAACATCATCAGGATTCCTCCACTGCAGGCAGGTCAGTTGCTGCCACCCCTCAGCCAGCTGGGAGAACCTGGTCCTCGGAAGCATTTCTTCATCCTTTAAATGAGCTTTGTCCTTGAGTTACTTTTTTTTTTCCTTCAAGCTTCTTTAGGTTTTACTTGCTTTTTAAATGTTGCATTTAAAACACTTCCAGGTGGTTTCTAAAGGGTGAGTTTCCTCTGTGGTTACGGCAGACCCTGGCTGGGTAAATGCTGTAAGTACAGACTGAGTGTGGGTGAGACTCTGTAACCCCTCACCTGTCCCCTTCCAGACAAGGAAGACCCGATGAACAAGTCAGAAGTGGTGGTGCAGTTCCCCTGCAGTGACAGGTTTAAGCCCTCCTACGTCCACAGGTAACGTTCTGAGGGGTCAGCTGGACCCAGGGACTTGTTCTCACATGTGATCGGCAACAAAAATGAGGTGATCTACCAAAATCAGGGCAACTGTAAATGATGATCCATGTGCTGTATCAGTGCTTTAAGAGGAAGGAATATGTGGTCTTTGTCCAGACTAACCCCAGTGAGCCTGATGTGCCCCTCTGCCTTTCCAAACAGCTTCGGGCTGACCCCAAACTACATCGTGTTTGTGGAAACCCCAGTGAAAATCAACCTTCTCAAGTTCCTCTCCTCCTGGAGCCTCTGGGGAGCCAACTACATGGACTGCTTCGAGTCCAACGAAACCATGGGGGTAAGCAATGGGTCACCCCCCGATGGGCAGGCCCATGGTATCAGTTTCACCCTCATCTCCCTGAGCCTAAGCCAGGCTGCTGGTTGGCTCCCAGGTGTGGCTCCACGTTGCTGAGAAGAAGAAGGGACGGCTTCTCAACCTCAAGTACCGCACTTCGGCCTTCAACCTCTTCCACCACATCAACACCTACGAGGACAACGGGTTCCTGATTGTCGACCTGTGCACCTGGAAGGGGTGAGTCCCAGGGGCCCTGGGCACCACAACTGCCCCTGTCTGAGCTGGGGAGGGCCAGTGGAGCCCCAGCATGGAACCACCTCTGGCACTTGGCACTGGTCCACGGCAACACTAACACGTGGTGACATGCAGACTACACAGCATGGAATTATCCAGAGGTGCAGGGAGCCTGTTTGACACTCATTTTCCATGGAAAAGATATTTTTATCTTTTATTTACCTTTGTCTTTGATAAATGTTACTGACTGCTGAAGGCTGGTGCTATTTTGGCTCCTGGGGCTGCAGTGAGCAGGATCTGGGTGAGGTTTGAAGGCTGCTCTTCATGTAAACACAGACATGTGGCACTGAAAAGGTGAAGCCCACACTGTGTGTTGGCTGCTTTGGACACCCTGAGCTGAGTTGATCCTGGGAAAGAACCCCAGAACCCCAGACTGGTTTGTGTTGGGAGGGACCTTAAAGCTCACCTGATTCCCCCCCCTGCCACGGGCAGGGACACCTCCCACTACCCCAGGTTGCTCCAAGCCCCATCCTATTATTGTGTTGAACAGCAGTTGCTGGTTTTCCTCTCAGGGTACGAGGTGCACCCACAGCTTGGCTCTGCCAGGGAGCTGCACTGGGACATGTGTGACTGCTTGCCCAGAGCAGCTGTGGCTGCCCCATCCCTGGAAGTGTCCCAGGCCTGGTTGGATGGGGCTTGGAGCACCCTGGGCTGGTGGAAGGTGTCCCTGCCCATGGCAGGGGTGGTACTGGGTCGCCTTTGAGGTCCATTGTGACCCAAACCATTCTATGACTCTATTGAATTTTAGGGAACAAAAATCTGCTCTTCACCCCCTACTTGCAAACCCCTTTCTGCTTGTCTCTGATGCTGCTTCCCTGCAGGTTTGAGTTTGTTTACAACTACCTCTACTTGGCCAACCTGCGGGCAAACTGGGCCGAGGTGAAGCGCCAGGCGGAGAAGGCACCGCAGCCCGAGGCGCGCAGATACGTTCTGCCCCTCAGCATCGACAAGGTACCCACCCCGGGCTCTGCCAGGCTCTGCCAGCCCCACGGGCTGCAGATCCAGCACCCCCAGGACAGGGGGAAACATCAACTGTGGGTCTTCAGAGGAACCCCCAGTTTCTGTAGCCGATCAGGGTTCCTCTGGCTTATTTCCCATACGGCTGTGGCTGCCCCATCCCTGGAGGTGTTCCAGGCCACAGTGGGTGGGGTTTGGAGCAACCTGGGTGTCCCTGCCCGAACAGGATGGGCATTGAGGTCCCTCCTAACCCAAACCCTTCGATGCTTCCATACATTGCTGTCCATAGCAGTTAATCCCAGAAGATGCTGCTGCCGGGAGGGGAGAAGGGAGCAGCCACAGCCCCAGCAGGTGTGGGTCACTCCTCCACCCTCGGTGTGAGGTCCCTGGAGCTGCCAGCCTGGCACAGAGCTCTCAGCCTGGCAGCTGCTGGGTGCCTTCCCAGAGCTCTGCTCCTGGTGCTGGGGAGCGGGCCGGGGGCTGTGCTCAGCCGAGCTCACTGGGCTGCAGATACAGTGAGAAGTGCTCACTGAAAACCTCAGCGTGCCCCCGGCGGGGAAGGACGCTGTGCTTGCAGCAGTGACGGCTGAGGAGCAGCACCTTGGCACCACTGCCAAGAGGAGCAGGGTGGCAGCGGGCGCTGCCTGCCACAGATCTGTGCAAACACGCTCAGAAGTGTGTTCCTCCGAGCCCGTGGTGTCTGTCTTTGTGCCAGAATGACACGGGGAAGAACCTGGTGACCCTGCCCTACACGACGGCCACAGCGACGCTGCGCAGCGATGACACCATCTGGCTGGAGCCCGAAGTGATCTTCTCGGGGCCGCGGCACGGTGCGATGAGAGCCCGAGGCACGGCGGCACGAGTGCTGCCAGCTCTCCCCGTCCCACTAACCCTCGTGCTTTTATATGTTTATTTTTCACGGCAGCCTTTGAGTTCCCGCAGATCAACTACGGGAAGTACGGTGGGAAGCCGTACACGTACGCGTACGGGCTGGGGCTGAACCACTTTGTTCCAGACAGGGTAAGTGGCAGCCACCAGGGGATGGGTTAGTCTGGGGACAGCACGGAGGACTTCTGAGCTCTGGGGTCTTTGGCTTTCCTCTCCTGTAGCTTTGCAAGCTGAACGTTAAAACTAAGGAGACCTGGGTGTGGCAGGAGCCGGATTCGTACCCATCAGAGCCCATCTTTGTTTCCCATCCGGATGCCCTGGAGGAAGATGATGGTAAATGCTCAGGGGGGTCGGGTCCATGGCATTGGGATTGGGAAGGTTTGTGTCAGCTGGCACCACGCTGGCTGCAGGGCTGTGCCAGAGGTGGGCAGGGGCAGAGTCCCCTGGCAGCTCCTGGACCAGATGTGCCAGCTGCTAACACTGGTGGGAAGTTTGAGGAAACATGGAAAAATTAAGACTGAATGAAAACAGAGGAGAAAGACCTCAAGGTTTACATAAGATGTTGTCCTCATCTTCTAGCTTTTCCCCAGTATTTCTCACAGTCTTAAAAGGCAGCTATAGGAGCTGCTGGCACCACAGACTGGCAACGGCAAGAGCCCAAATAGTATGAGAAATAAATATACAATCACAGAATCATGGAATGGTTTGGGTTAGAAGGGATCTTAATGATCAGTTAATTCCAGCCCCCTGCCATGGGCAGGGACACTTTCACTATCCCAGGTTGCTCTAAACCCCATCCAACCTGGCCTTGGACACTTACAGAGATGGGGCAGCCACAGCTGCTCTGGGCAACCTGAGCCAGAGTCACGCACCCCTCCCTGTGCACTAATGATCACACACTTCCAGTGGGATTTACAGTGTCCTGAGTGCAAGGGGCTGCTCCCCCGTGCCCAGCCCGGGGTGGGCAGTGCCCACGGGGGTGTCCCCATCGTGTTTCCCCACAGGGGTTGTGCTGAGCATCGTGGTCAGCCCGGGTGCAGGGCCCAAACCCGCCTACCTGCTGATCCTCAGCGCCAAGGACATGAGCGAGGTGGCCCGGGCCGAGGTGGAGGTGAACATCCCCGTGACCTTCCACGGGCTCTTCAAGAGAGCCTGACCCAGCAGCGCCTCTCGTGGC
This sequence comes from Formicarius rufipectus, assembly GCA_013399695.1. Classification (NCBI taxonomy): domain Eukaryota; kingdom Metazoa; phylum Chordata; class Aves; order Passeriformes; family Formicariidae; genus Formicarius; species Formicarius rufipectus. The sequence continues at coordinate 164,272 of VXAU01000574.1, read as the reverse complement.
TCTGTGCCAGCTCCCAAGAGGGGCAGCCTCCCTTTACAGCCGCTCCAGGGACCACCAGTCCTTCAGCGTCCCCTCCCGTTTGTGTGGCTGCTTCAGTCACCCTGAGCACCTCAGTTTTGGCCAGGAGTCTTCCAAGTGCTTAATCAGGTATTTTTGAAATACAACCTTTGGCATAATGTCCAGTTAAAGCAGCACCAGTTTGGTGTGGTGGAATTGAAGCTTTGTGGCTGCAGCAGAGTGAACGATGCCTGAAAGAGTGGAGTGTAACCCCAACACTTGTACACGTGGCAACATTATGCACAAGTGTTACATGCCTGAGAATTTTTAGGCTGTACTGAAGTATTACAGATTTAAATCCTCTCCTGGTCACTGCTTTAGTATCCTCAGAGTCATGCTAGTGGAGCCCTTCCACAGCTGCTTTGGGAATCCAAACTGGGTGGCAGGGAGAGTTTTGTTCTTCACTAAGGCTGCAACCTGCACATACTTTCTTGTGTTCGCTCTTTTCTGTTTCTTTTGTCAAAGTGCATTTTCTTGATTTCTGGATTTCATGCTAAAACATGAACATGAAAAAAATCAAGCAATTGTTACCCCTTGGGCTCACTTTGCTTCCTTAGAGTGCTACAGACACTCAGTTTAATCCTTCCTTCTTGCAAAGCAAACTCTCAGCTGATGTTGAAAATAAAAACTTTTGGCTAATAGACTTAAAATCTGTCCTTCTTGTTTGTCTTCAGTTGCTTACCACTTTTATTAATGTTATCTCCTAATTGAAAATGCTTTGCCCTGAGTGGTTCTGGCAGAAGGTGCTGGCCTTGCAGGGCTGCAGTTTTGGGGGTGTCACATCCTGAGGATGGGGCAGCGCCGCCGAGGCACAGCCTGGTACTGCTGCTGTGCCGTGATCTCCAGGCACTGGGCAATCACCTAAGTGAGCACAAAACACCAAGATAAGCAAGGAGCCTCAAACAAACAAAAAGAGCAGTAAATCTTACTAGTTCTGCACTTCTTTATTTGTTCCTTCTTTTTTGTGAAACATTGAACACGTAAAATGAACAGTTCAACTTTCACATGTTTTCATGTGTAGATCCCACAGAGAGGGAATTTCAGGGCTCTAGGACTAAAATGACTTCTTGGTCCTCTCCCATTATCAGTTTCCATAAACTCCATGGAAAACATTTAAAAACATTGTTCCATAAACTTGTACCATATTTAGAAGGGTTGTGTTGGTGTTTGAGCCCAGCTGAAACGTGGGCAGATTGAGATCTTCAAGTATTTGTGATCCTCATGGAAACAAACTCCAGAAGTGCAAACAACATTTTTATTGCTAATAAACAATCTAAAAAGGAAAAACTGAAGAACAAAGGCTTCCAGAAAGAATCTAATGGAAGTATGTCTGCCAACTTTAAATAAATACAAAACCAGAGGGGCATCCCACATGGACACAGCAAATTACAATCAAGAAGAAAAGTTTGAAAAAAAAACCCCAATATCCCAGGGCAAAAGAATGGAAACAATTGGGATAGTGAAGAGCCTGAATTTCAGAGGGTTGAAGATAGGGGTGGATTATATGAAAAAAAAAAGATTCAGATACAGAATCAAATGGTAAAGTCAATGAAGATGCTCAGTGAGGAAATGCTGTAGTCAAACAACCAGAATGCAACAGAAACTTTGTGGATAAACTAATGGGGAAGAGAAAGGATGAAAATTACAGAGCTAAATTCAACGGTAAGAGCAGTGAAAAGTGGGAGCCCCAGATCTGGAATCAGCATGTGAGTCATGGGCTTACACATTTGCCACAAGGTCCTTGTGAGATCTGAGAATACACTATACTAGGAGGAAAACCCACCTTTCTAGTGTTCTGAGGTAGAATGATCCCATCATCCCAGACTCTGGCAGAGGAGTAAAATGCACTGCTTTCTTCCTCGAGCCTGGAGAGGACAGAGTATTGAACAGGCTTCAAAGCCAAATTAAAAAATCAGGGCAGCAAAAAAAGTCATAGATGAAACAGGCAAATAGTTCCAGCTGAAGAGAATGGGCAGTACTGCTGTTAAAATTAATCAGAATCCAGAAAATAACAGATCTGACCATTCTGCAGCACAGACCAGCTTGAGAAGATCCTAACAGAGAGACATACAATTACATGGAAATTTAAAATATTTTTCAGTAGGTTCAGGTTTACTTTAATATTTTGGGATGTGTTGCTCTGTAAGATGAACAAAATAGACAATTAATTAATAAAATCCCTGCAAGGGTTTATATTTCATGTCCTTACTTTGTCTTCAGCTGGTTTAGCTCTGATTCATCTGATTCATCCCCAGCTTGTGGGACTGTGGAGAAATGTCTTGAATCCACAAGAGCAACTCTTGCATTAGGCCACAGGAACAGGAAGTTTGGACTGAATGATCTCCCACACTACAGAGAAAAAAAGAAAAGCACAGAACGAACACATTGAAATGAATCCCCAGAAGGTGTCTGTGGGATGGCACAGGCAAGGCCAGGGCAGCATGGAACACAGTGGGATTTGCCCAGAAGGTGTCTGTGGGATGGCACAGGCAAGGCCAGGGCAGCATGGAACACAGTGGGATTTGCACAGCATTGGTGACCCAGCTGCTGTGTCAGCACAGGACATCAACACAGATGGGAGGAACCACCATCACCCCCACTGCCTTCAGCAGAGCTGTCTCAGTGTTTCACTTTTCGTTCCACGCACTTAGATGTTTAATTCTGACACGTTTCATTCTCACATGTTTAACTCTCAGCAATCCCGTCCTGTGCTGCATTTCTCACTCCAGGAGTGGTCCCCGGAGCGGAGCAGCTGCCTGCTGCAGGACTGCGGGGCTGTGCCACCAGAGGGAGAGCTCCCACCCCTACCATGGCGTAGCTGTCGCTCCCGTAGCAGCCACCGATGACCACGGTGATTTTGGGGACAGCAGCACAAGCCACTGCAGCCATCATGGAGGCCTGGGCCTTCAGCCTCTTGGAATGAGCCTCTGCCTGCAATGGAAGGGCACGGTTGAGAGCCCTTAAGGCTTTATTCTGCATTCCCTGTGCTCCCACCAAACTCGTATTTCTAAACATTTATTTATTATTTGCAATCCTGTGTTACCATTTCTTCCACAACAGAAATGCAGCATCATTAACTCACTTGTATCGTTAACTCATACATACCATAACTAACTCATATCATTGACTCATGCATACCATAACTAACTCTGTCATTAACTCATACATACCATAACTAACTCGTATCATTAACTCATAAGTCCATTTTGCACTTATTTTAATATGTAAATCAGCAAAACAATTACAATCAGGTACAAAACCCTGAACAACTCATCTGTGCCAGGCTTTGTCTAAGTGCTGGTGGCCCTGGGCTGCAGAAACAGCTCTTGGAACCCAGTGGAGGTTTTACTACAAGGCTCTCCCTAGGTAAGGACAAAACCTGCTGTACTTTAATGTCTGCACTTTTCTGAAAGAGAAATAGCTAATTTTCTGGAGTGCAGTGGTGTCAGGAGAATCAATAAACTGTATTTCAATTCTAAAAGCCCTTTAAATTTCAGGTTTTACAGCCTGCATTGCCAGCTGGGCACTATAATTTTACATAAGCATACAGGGCTGCTTAAAATTCAGGTGAGAATGGGAAGATTTAAGAGCAAAGTCATTACAAAGCTTAGAGATTTAAACCATCAAGAGAGGTTTAAAAAAACAGCTTTCCTAACAATAACTTTGAAAATGTAGCTTTAAGCACAAGAACGAGGAATTGCTGGAAGTATGAGGAACTGGACATGCCTCACCTGTGAGATGCTGGTGGGCTCTGCTGGCTGTGGAGCAGTATTTTGGAGGAAGAGGATGGGAATTCCCCGCTGGCTGCAGAGCTGGACAAAGTGGCTGCCCTTGAGAGCAGCATCGTGAGCCAACTCCCCGTTGTTGGCCACTATCCCCACCAGGTGCCTACACAACAACACACATGGACAGATGATGATCTCAGAGGCCTTTCCCAACCTCAGCAATTCCATAATTTCCACTTTTGAACCCTAACAATTATTGGAAGAGTGTAAAACTTGATGTTTTACATCAAAAGCTGCTCAGGCACGTATGTCCATCCATTCTCACAGTGAATGTTCACAGTCTTACCCTTCCACGTGGCCAAATCCCGTTACTAATGTGGTTCCATAATTAGCCTTGAATTCCTGGAATCTGCTTCCATCCACCAGTCGGCTCAGAATCTGCAAAGAAATCCACAGACTCGCCTTTACTGCAGAAGCTGAAGTGAAATAGGATAGTTGTACTGAAAGAACTACTCTGTTCAAATAGTAGCAGACCTGTGTTATGCAAGAAATCCCCCTCAGTGAGCACAGGAGGTCTCTTAGTGTCTCGCTAAATGCTCAATATGCGCAGAACATCCAATCTGTGTTTAGTTTAATTACTAACCATGTATTCTGAGCCAAATCCAACTCCAACATTATTTCAGTGTTACAGAACAGTTGTTGATGTGCATAAAAATGTAAAAACTCCAGTGTGTGCAGTTACAGATTTTGTGCACGAGGAACATACTGCTGCATATTGCTCAGACTTTTTTCCCATACAATTAAAAGCTGTTTTCAAAGCTACTCTGCTTTCTACAGTCAATCCGCTTAACTGCAGGAATTTAACACTGGAAAAGATCACAGATTCACATCCTTGGAGACTAAATCTCATCTAGAACACAATGAAAATAGCGTGGGCAGCTCTGCATGTCTCTGCTTCAGTACTGGTGTCTGCCCCAGCCCCAAACAACTTCAATTTGAGCTGTGTTGTTTTTCCGTCAGTACTTTCATCAGGCATTTCTGGTACAAGACTCAATCTTGATTGCTTGTGGGGGAAGAAACAAAAAGCAAGAGGGGAAAATCAGACACTAAAAGGGTGTGTGTTCTCAAGGCAGCCAACACACTACAAGACATGCTGACACAACAGCATCTCCACAGTGCATGGAAACAGATGGGGATCAGCTGGCACAAGCTAGAATTATCTAGAATGTATCTTATCTCCAGCAGGATTCCAGTTTTATTTCTACAGAATTGTTGCCATCCTGCTTTGTTGCAGACACAAGACAGGCAATGTCTGAGCAATGACTGGCGATGGATGGGGTAAAACTACAGAATCCCTGGGATTCTCCAGGTGAGAACAGCCTGTTAACCCGGGGCTCTGAGGCAGAGCAGGCTGGGGGATGAGGGGGTGCAGTCCCTGCCCCTTACCAGTTTGACAGGGAGGGTACACCTGTAGTCCTGTGGTGCCAGTCCCAAGAGCTCCTCGGAGCTGTAGAGGGGACCATCGTGCTCCGTGTCTGCCTCTGGCACCGGCTCGTAGTTCAACGTAGAGATGACGTTGCGAATACACTGAAAGGCCTCCTCTTCTGAAGGTGCAAAGTGGTCAGTACAGCCACTGACTCTAGGAGACAGAGCAACATGCACCAGCATTGAGTGCATGAAATCTGAGCTCTGCTGGGAAGTCCAAACTAAAGGAAAAAAACATAATCTGCACTGTGACTCTCCAAACTCCCTGAAAATGCTGTGTGATTTTGTTCTGGAGGAATGAGCTGAAAGCAGTAGCTCAGGACAATTTCTGTGCAGGCCAGCTCAAATTCACAGTAAGAAGTTCTTTCCTGTGACTTTTCTGTTTATCTGGATTAAAGAACAACCTTTGAATTTATTTTCATGATGCTGTTGTCGCAAACAAAATCAAAAAGGGAAAACGGCAAAACAAACTTCAGGAATCATTTCAAAATAAGTCTGGATACAAAGATAGTAAAATATCACATGTACTTCAGTTAAATATATGTATCCTGAAAAACACGAGGAAAACAGCTGACAGCATCCCTCTTTTATAGCTGCTCCCTCTGAGGCACAGAGGAACTGACATGCCTGAAGCTGTTCAGAATGCATGTGGAACAATGGGGATCCAAATCCAACTTGTCCCATAACATCACTAAATTTTACTTCCATTTGGAAGTGATTTCACCAAAACCCCTGAACCTGAGAAGGAAAAGGAGTGTAATCCCAGGTCCCCTCTTTGTCCCTGATCTGAGATGACAATGCCATGTTCCTTTGAAGCCGAGTATGCTGGATTGTGTCCTGCTTTGTGCTGTGTGCCACATACTGTGAGTGAAGCCTGGCTCCTCCCAGGTCCTCGGGAGACACGGATTCCCCGGTGGCAGCTTTGACGAGCGGTGGGCCAGCCAGGAACAGCGTCCCAATTCTGTCTATGATCACGGCCTCCTCGGCCATGGTGGGCACGTAGGCACCTCCAGCGACACAGGAGCCACACACCACGGCCACCTGAGGGCACAGAGACCACAACAGCTGCTGCTGCAGAGGGCAGAGCAAGGCCAAAGCCCACAGCTGTTCCAGACGTTCTCAAGGTGCTAAATCACAGCTTGGGGAACAGCGAACTGGAGATAAAAATCCAGCAGGAAAAACAAAGCTGGTTTGGAGAGTACAGTGTTTACCCTGAAATAACCCAGTGATTTGATTCTTTTCCACCACAGTCAGTCAGGAAACACTGAGAAGACCCTTAAGGTTGAAGTGTTCTGTTAGGTGAGATACCATACCCAGCACTGGAGATGCCCCACCTCCAGTCCTGGGAGGAGTTCTGAGCTCCTCACAAGAAAGACATTGAGGGGCTGGAGCATGTCCAGGGAAGAGAATGGAGCTGGGAAAGGGCTGGAGCAGAAGGAAGGGCTCGGGAACTGGGGGGCTCAGCCCGGAGAAAAGGAGGCTCAGGGGGGACCTTCTGGCTCTGCAAGTCCCTGCCAGGAGATGGGAGCTGGGAGGGGTCGGGCTCTGCTCCAGGAACAGGGACAGGAGCAGAGGGAAGGGCCTCAGGCTGGGACAGGGCAGGGGCAGAGGGGTATCAGGTGGAGTCCCCATCTCTGGAAGTGTTCAGAAAACATGTGGATGTGACACCTGGGGACATGGTTTAGTGGTGAACATGGTGGTGGTGCTAGGTTGAGGGTTGGACTTGATGATCTTAACAGTCTTTTCCAACATAAACAATTCCATGGTTCAATAGTATTTGACTGTTCTTTGCCCACAAGTAGAATTAGGAATTTTTCTGCATGTTTGAGAGTTGTTCCTAGAAACTGTATTAGAACAAAACTTTCCAGAACTCTACTGATCACACAGATGACCCTTCCTTGCCCTCCCCATGGCACGGTACCTGAGGGATTCCCATGGCAGACATGATTGCTTCGTTGTAGAAAATCCTGCCACCATGCAGCTTGTCTGGAAACAGCTCTGACTGGTGGTACAGAGGAAAGAAAAAAGGGAGCTTTGACAGTAACTATGAAAGCTGACCCCTTCTCCTTACTCCATTCATTCCCAAATATCTGATCTTGGGCAGGTCCCCACTAACAATCACACCTGAACCTTTCATATACAGAATTCACTATGGTATTTATTCCCTTATACATTGTGAAATCGCCCCAAAAACACCCATGTGTTTCAAAAGAGGTAAGTTGCAAAATTTTTTGTGAAACTAATTTCTTCCACACAAACTGAGACTGTAAACCTGGAGAAGGGGAGGCTCATGCTCCTACTTCATCTGTGAAATGCCTTCAGCGGTTTGCCTTTTTACTTAGTTTTTGATACAATTCATTAAGTCAGGAAAAAGTTTTTCCTGTGCTTGATTTCAGTGTGGAGAGGGAAGAATCACAATCTCTGTGACAGGATGACATTTTCCATTGGGAAAAAACCTGTGCAAATCCTCTTTTTGCATTAAGAATTGCAAGAATTGCACTTTCTTCAAAGGCCACGGACGTTGGTGCATTACTAGCACAAACACGGCAATAAACCAGAGTGAACTATAGATCCTGAAGCTTCTCACTCTATGCAGTGGCTCCCTAAAGACCCGAAAGCTGCTGTGCACAGCCACTCGAGTTTGTAAGCCCCGATCAGAGGCGGGATTGGGCAGAGGGATGCAGCAGTACCTGCAGCGGCAGGAAGGCGCCGCCGCTGTCCACCAGGTGCACGGACAGCAGCCTGTTCTCCGCCGCGATCTCCTGCGCCCGCAGCTGCTTCTTCACGCCGATGGGGTAAATAGTCCCTCCCTTCACCGTGGCGTCACTTGCCAGGAACACGCACCAGATTCCGCAGATTTTGCCAATCCCTGTAATTCAGCTCAAATCAATTCCACAGATGCTTATCAACAGATATAACACAGACAAGGGGGCTAAATCATAGCCAGGAGGGGTTTTTTAGGTAATACTGTATCGAGAAGTTCCAAATTAAGTTGAAAATACCACACAGGCAAGAATTCTATCCCTCCTCTGTGGAGAAACAATGACATTTAAAAAAAAACAATCTAAATGACAAAAGCTCAAGTAAATTTATGTACTCCCAGTGACAATGAAAGAGAGAAAAAAACCCAAACATAGTCTGACTTCCAACTCTTGAGATAAAAGAGAAGGTAATTAAAAATTACCCCTAACAATGTGTGATGAAAGACAGGCTTTCGTACTCTGCTCTAGGTACTTTTTAAACTAGTACCACTCCTTAAAATATAATTTCACTGAAATTGAATTTCACTGACATTCAATTAGATTGCATTTTGAAGGGTGGTTCCAGTTTAAATAGACAATGTTTGCACAGACAATGCAATTGTGTACAATTTGAAAAACATTACCAAATAAATGCCACAGCTCCTGTGTCTCACAGTGACTCTGTCCCCTCTGCTTTAACACACAACAGCAAATTTGACTTAAGTTTTTTGAGACAAAACTCAGTAACACATAAGTGGAATGAATTCTTAAAACTAGAAGAAATTTAAGAATTTTTTTTAAGGTTTCTCCCAAATTTCCCCCCAAAAAAGGAAAAAAAAACCCACATAATAATAAGAGCAGGGGCTGAACTCTTCCCTGGTGGGAGCTGCTCCTGGCCAGAACAGATGTTCACTCTTCCTAGGAAAGTACCAATACCAAAATATTCCACCAACCTTACACCCTGCATCCCTTCCCCTTTCCCATCCCATTCTCCATTACCAGTGAGGCAACCAGCAGCAGGCACATCCCCGTAGGGCATGCCCAGCCCTGCCAGAGGGGACAGCTCCAGGAAAGCCTGGTCATCCAGCAGCAGCTTCAGACGCTCCCGAACAAAGAGCTTGTGGTTGCGCTGAGTGTGGCGCAGCACGGCGTGCGCTCCCCCGCCCCTCCTCACCTGCTCCAGCAGCTCCCGGTACCTGAGGGCAAGACAGAGGTTCAGCTGTGTGCTCTGGGGAAGGAGGGCATCCACAGGGACCTGCACAGCCTGCTGGGGATGAAGGAGCCTGGACTTCAACACAGCCACGGGCAGGTACTGCCCTGGGTCAGGACAACCCCAGCACAGACATAGGCTGGGGGGAGAACGGATTGGGAGGGGGGACTTGGGGTGCTGGGGGATGAGAAGCTCAGTGTGACCCATCCAGAGGAGGCCACAGAGATGCTGCAGGGCTGGAGCCCCTCTGCTCTGGAGCCAGGATGGGAGAGCTAGGAGGACTGACCTGGGGAAGAGAAGGATCCAGGGACACCTGAGAGTCCTTTCCAGTGCCTGAGGGGGCTCCAGGAGAGCTGGAGAGGGACTGGGGACAAGGGATGGAGGGACAGGACAAGAGGAATGGTTTCCCACTGCCACAGGGCAGGGATAGGTGGGATGTTGGGAAGGAATTGTTGGCTGGGAGGGTGGGCAGACCCTGGCACAGGTTGGGTAGAGAAGCTGTGGCTGCCCCTGGATCTCTGGAAGTGTCCAAGGCCAGGTTGGATGGGGCTTGGATCAACCTGGGCTGGTGGAAGGTGTCCCTGCCCATGGCACGGGGTGGCACTGCATGGGCTTTGAGGTCACTCCCAACCCAAATCATTTGCTGACTTTATGATTCATTACAAGTTACCTTTTAGTAGATTGAACATACTAAAATATATTGCATGGTTTTCATATGAATGGAATGAGAATGAAGATGAACTCACATTTTTGGATTAATTTTTCTTATGACGTGTAAGAAAAAACAAAGGTCTGTTATTTAAAGCAAGCTTTAGTTGCTTTAAATACATTTAATATTTTTAGATATAAAGTACTTAAATATAAATACTTTCCTTATTCAAAAACTATCTAATAAAGGCAACAATATAATACATAAGGCTATAATAGTGTGCTCATCCCAACTTATAATGAACCTCCATTTCCAACTACTCTATGGAAGAACCAGCCAAGGGCTTCCTGTGTCAGTTCCCTTTAATAAGTTTATCTGACAAAAATCAGTAATTGCTAGGTAGAATAAATTACTAAATCTAGAAGGAATGCACACACTGCAGCAGGGAAGGTACACTAAAAGCAGTGAATGCTGCAGTGTCCCCAGGGGAAGTGACTACCAAATATTATTGTCAGGGAAGCACCAAGTGTAGATAAAGAATTGAATGAACCGTAAACAAACGTGGTATCTCAAAACATTTTGATCTTAAATAAACCAGGTTCTTCCTTTCTTTCAAACCCAATGTTTTTCCCCTGATGCATCATCTTTAACTATAAATGCTGTTTGACACACGACTCCCACAGCCCTCTGTGTGTGACTCCATCATCTTAGTGTGGCTCCCTGCAGACTGGGGAGGTTGGAAAAGCTCCGGAGGAAAAAGCTGAGGATTTTAAGTGTCCTAAATGCCACCACAGGAGGGCACAGTGAGTTTGCCGCAGCTTTGCTTCCAGCTCATGGATCACTCCCCTGAACAAAGGCCCTTGCATTTTTGCCGCCTGAACTTTCAGGACAAACACATAAAATGCCTTTTCCTGCTGTTTTCAGTGAATCACGATTGACTCCAGTAACTGTGTCCTGCTCTGCAGGAGTGTGTGACTCACCTTTATGTGTTTGCATTCAGATCTCAACATAAAGCAATTGTTATAAAGGCCTAAAAACAATACTTCTTGGCAATATATGCAAAACAACACATGACACTATTTTAAATACAGTTTGCCTCTCGATTTGGGTATTCCAGTGAAACGGGTTTGGGTTGGGAGTGACCTCAAAGCCCATGCAGTGCCACTCCTGCCATGGGCAGGGACACCTTCCACCAGCCCAGGTTGCTCCAATCCCAGTCCAGCCTGGCCTTGGACACTCCTGGGGATGGGGCAACCATTGTCCATATGTTAAAATGCCTGTAAGCGACTCTCACACCACGTTACAAGCAGCACCACTTCTAAACCCCCGCAAAGCCGGTTTCTCACCTTTTGATCACAACCTCGCTGTTCCTTAAATTGCCCTGGAAGACGTGTCGGTACACGGTGAGGACTCGCCCGTCCAGCACGGGGTACGCTCTGTGCCGCGACTGGGAGCTCAGGAACCGGCACGGCAGCAGCTGCTGCGCCTTCCTCCAGCCCTGGCCGTGTAGGAACAGCTCCCGGTGCTCCAGAGCGAACAGGCGGCTCGGGGGATGCTCCCGGTGCTCCAGAGCGAACAGGCGGCTCGGGGGATGCTCCCGGTGCTCCAGAGCGAACAGGCGGCTCGGGGGATGCTCCCGGTGCTCCAGAGGGAACAGGCGGCTCGGGGGATGCTCCCGGTGCTCCAGAGGGAACAGGCGGCTCGGGGGATGTCCCTGGTGTTCCCTCTGGACCAGGCGGCTCAGGGGATGGTCCCGGTGTTCCAGAGGGACCAGGCGGCTCGGGGGATGCTCTCGGTGTTCCCCCTGGACCAGGCGGCTCGGGGGATGCTCCCGGTGTTCCAGAGGAACCAGGCAGTTTGGGGGGTGTTCTTGGATCCCCCTCTGGACCAGACGGCTCAGGGGATGTAGCCTCGGGAGCAGCGGGGCCGGGCTCCACATGGCCCCGAGAGCTGCGGGACAGCAGACGGCGCTCAGAGACGGGAATTAGAGAGGGTGCCCTCGGGCTGTGGGGCCGGCCCGTGCCTGCCCTGCCAGGTGGGCTCGGGGGGGGATCCCCTGATCCTACCAGGACCGTGAGGGGACACTCCTGACCCCACCGGGGCCGTGACGGGACAGCCCTGACCCCACCGGGGCCGTGAGGGGACAGCCCTGACCCCACCGGGGCCGTGAGGGGACAGCCCTGATCCCCCAGGGGCCGTGAGGGGACAGCCCCGATCCCATGGATGCCGTGAGGGGACAGCCCTGATCCCGCCGGGGCCGTGAGGGGACAGCCCTGACCCCACTGGGGCCGTGAGGGAACAGCCCTATCCCATGGATGCCGTGAGGGGGCAGCCCTGACCCCACTGGGGCCGTGAGGGGGCAGCCCTGATCCCATGGATGCCGTGAGGGGGCAGCCCCGATCCAATGGAGG
>VXAU01000574.1:126341-151333 GCA_013399695.1 Formicarius rufipectus | reverse complement strand
CTGTCCTGTGTCCCGGGTGTCCTCTGCCCTGGCTGTTCTGTGTCCTGGCTTTCTCTGCCCTGGGTGTCCTCTGCCCTGGCTGTCCTGTGTCCCGGGTGTCCTGTGTCCCGGCTGTCCTCTGCCCCGGCTGTCCTGTGTCCCTAATGTCCCGTGTCATGGATGTCCTGTGTCCTGGGTGTCCTGTGTCCCTGGTGCTTTCTGCCCTGTGTGCCCTGTGCCTCAGGTGCCCCATGCCTTGGATGTCCTGTGTCCCCAGTGTCCTGTGCTGTGGATGTTCTGTGTCTCTGCTGTCCTGTGTCCCCAGTGTCCTCTGCCCCGAGTCCCGTGCCCCATGTGTCCCGTGCCAAACGTGTCCCATCCCCTGGGTGTCCTGTGCCATGTGTGTCCCATTCCCTGTGTGTCCCATGTCCCAGGTATCCTGTCCCATGTGTGTCCTGTTCCCTGTGTGTCCCATGTCCCAGGTGTCCTGTCCAATGTGTGTCCTTTGCCTGGGTGTCCTGTGCCCCCAGTGCCCTATTCCCTGTGTGTTCTCTCCCTAATTAAGTTTATCATTAAAGTATTAAAACTAGTCATTCCATACCTCGTCCTATCCCTGGGCTGCTTCAGTTTGCTCTTGTCAGTCATGGCATAATCTTCCAGAAATTACTGCATCTAATTTCAGCTCCTTCATTAAAATGCATCCCTGCCAGAGAGCTCTTTATCCATATTATACATATTAATGTAGTGATAATTAAGTGATGACTAACATGTTCGTGAGTGAAAGTATCCAGCATAGGCTGGAATTTGTGGGTAAATAAGTTATATATGTTATTTAAAATTTTGAGGATAATACTTAAGGTTTGCTGAGCTATTCTAATTTAAAATGATGAATTTTGCCCTTCTATGGTTAGAGCAGACAGAACTCTGGTGTTGTGCTCTCTTGTGTCAGAAACTCAGTGCAGGTAGAGCTGTGGGAAGTGGGGTCACTGCCTCGGGTGGCTGTGTCCCATAGCAAGTGCCAGAGTCTCTCCTGCTGTCCCAAAGCCTGTGACAGGGAGATGAAAGTCTTTGCTGGACCCAGGGAGAGCCAAGGGAGCAGTGGGCAGAGATGGTCTGCCAGAGGAAATGCAGCACTGAAGAGCAACACTAACACTGCAGAGGGTCAGGCTAAATCTGGGCTGGAAGAATCCCTTTAAAAAAAACAGGATCCCAGATCTGATTTGCATTCTCTTGAAACGCTCATTAATTCTGGACCAGTCTAAACGAGGCAAGTGGTGGGCATTTAGTGCTGATAATCATGGACTCCCAGAGTGGTTTGTATTCCAAGGGATCTGCTCATCCCATTCCACCCCCTGCCATGGGCAGGGACACCTTCCACCAGCCCAGGGTGCTCCAAGTCCTGTCCAACCTGGCCTTGGACACTCCCAGGGATCCAGGGGCAGCCACAGCTTCTCTGCCCAACCTGTGCCAGGGTCTGCCCCCCCTCCCAGACAACAATTCCTTCCCAATATCCCCTGCATCCCTGCCTTTTGGCAGTTGTAAGCCATTACCTCTGTCCTATCCCTCCATCCCTTGTTCCCAGTCCCTCACCAGCTCTCCTGGAGCCCCTTCAGGCACTTCAAGGAGGTCTCAGGTCTCCCTGGATCCTTCTCTTCCCCAGGTGAGCCCCCCCAGCTCTCCCAGCCTGGCTCCAGAGCAGAGGGACTCCAGCCCTGCAGCATCTCTGTGCCCTCGCCTCAACTGAGTAATGAAACTATCAACCAAAACACCAACCTGGACTTGTGCTGTCGGCACTGATGCAGCCACGAGAGGTTCCTGATGGAACCCACGGATGAATTCAGCAGCTGCTGTACCTTTTGGGCTGGTTGGGGGCATTTGTGGTGGTGGTTGTTTCTTCTTTCAGTTCACATCTTCCTTCCTTCCCAGAACTCTCTTCTCCCAACAGTTTGAAAACTTGTAAACAGTTGAAGAGACAGAAGTAATTTTGCAGCTTTACATAGATCTTACATTTCCCATGGGATTTCATGGGAATTTTTATGCTCTGTTCGGTGCAGGTGATAATGGGGAAGGGAAGAGTGGTGACAGAAATCTATGTAAAGCAGAATCCATTCGAGGAGGTGTGAGTTTCAAAGAGGTGTTGGTGGCAGTGAAAACGCTGAGTGCTCAGCTTGCTGGGGAAGGAATTGCGGATGCAAATGCTTGGGTAAGTATTTGAAGTGTGAGTTGGGCTTCCTGTTGTTTCTGGGCCTTTTTTTAAAAGCTGACCCATATATCGTTTCATAGATTCCTAAGATTTTTTTCCTACTCTATTCTGTGACTCCTGTTCCATTATAATTTTCATGGTTCTTATTTCATTTTCCATAATTAAGTGTTAGGCTACCATAAGAGACACTATCTTTGAACTGCTGCTGTTGCGTGGCAATTGAATTTTATGTGATTTTAATATTCAGATTATATTTTTCAAATACCTCTTGCAACTAATTTCTTGGCTTATATTGTGATGGCCTTGGCAGCACTGGGTTAAAGGTGGGGCTCAATGATCTTAAAGCTCTTTTCCAGTCCAAATAATTTGGTGATTATTATTTTACAGGTTTTCCAGTAGATAAAGTCGGTGTTCACAGGCAGAATTTGCTATATGTAACACAGCTGCCTTTTACTCAGACTTAAATGAATAACTTAATTTCATTCTCCTGAAAGCTGAACACTGTTTGCTCAGATTAAAGGATAAAGAAACACTTTTCCCTGCATTTCAGCTCCCACTTGTATCTGAGTGAATGCTTATCACAGCCAGAAGGCGTCAGCCACCAGTTTGTACTGGGAGACAGCCTGAGACAAATAACAAATCCTCCAATTAAGAGCCAAGGGATCCTAATTGACTTATGTTAGTCCTCAAGCTGCGATCAGCCTCTCTCTCACTGTGGCATGAAGCATCCTTTGTTTAACGAACACGGGGGCAATCGAGGAAGGCAGGAGAAAACAGCCCTTCTGAGAGACTGCAGCCTGTGCAAGTGTTTGAAGTTGTTATTTTAGGAGCTTATTTTAGCCACTTTTGAGCTGAGCATTGAGAATATAGAGCAGCATTTAGGGAAAATGCTAATCTGGAGGTGGCTTCCTTTACCATGAGCTGCAGCTCTGCCAGCAGAGCTGAGATGTGCCATTTAAGGAACACTGGGGCTCTGAGGGAAGGTTGAGCTCAGCTGTATTTAGAAACTTGCTGGAGTGCACCGGATGCTGGGGGAAACCAGAACACACTTTTTGGATTGTCAGACCAAAGGCAGGAAGGTTCCCACAGAGCCCTCCTCCTTGTGGAGCTTCTGTTTCTTATTTAGATTTTGTTTTTTAATATCCGAAGAGCTTTTAGTGGTCTTCTGACAATGGGGGCCTGGAAATTGGGCTAAATTAAAGCAGGTTTTGTTTACTTAAAAGTGCTAACAGACTCAGACTGTCCCACTGCATTTTTCAGGGTTTATGTAATTATAAAAGAGATTTGACTCAAAAAAATTTGATAATAAAGTGATTTCCACTTAGCATGTTTGCATCTATCCAAAAGGGAGGGCTGAGCCTTGTCAGGTGAGCTGAGCTAGTATCTGGATGTGATATGAAGTATTAAAGGCTTATTTTAATTTCTGGGAGATACAAGAGAACGCAAGGAGTTAAATGAACTATTTGGAAGATGGGAGACAAAATGCAGGAGAAGTTGGGAGACTGGCCCAAGTGTAAGTAAATGCAATTTCCAGTGAGGGTCTATCAGATGCTCCCATATGTTTAACTTCTCATTTTGGATAGTTTGGGGTTTTATGAACTCCCACACAGGGAGATGTGCAGAGTCAGGTAGGCCTTCCCCAACTGTGCCAAAAGATGAGTGTGAGCAGCTGAGCCATGGAGGTTTTCAGCACATTTCTTCATTACACCTGTGTGAAATAGCAGCTCTGTTGCAACACCTGTACAAATACCTATTAGCATCAAACCCTTATCCACATTTATTTTTTGCATGATTTAACAGAGTACCACAATATTTTTTAACTCTAGTTTAGCCTTCCCAGGTTCCCAGTTTGTTGCCACAAAGACCTGAAAAACACTTGAGTAACTGCATAATAATTCAAATTGTGGAAACACAGATGATTTGGAGAAAAACAGCATGTACTCTTGCTTACATTACCAAAAAAGGTGAGTTTCTGATTTTTCTTACTCCTGCAAAAACATGCACAGAAGAAAAAGAGCAGAACTGCCTTCTGGCTAAGGCATAATTAATAGTATGTACATAATGAATGCATAATTAATACAATTCCCCATTACAGGGCTAGAGTCTGTCCTGAATTGCAGTACTACAAGCTGAGGAGAACAGAATCCCATTCTGAGAATGCAGGCAACTGGTGATATCCAAATCAGAAGAAAAATACCTTCAGCTTTCGTAGGTAGAAGTGGCAGAGCTGCCAAATCACCTCCTGGTTCTACCTGTGCAGGTGGGTGAAGTCACTGAGCAGCTGCCCAAAACCCTGTACAGCTCCAATATGCTGTGTGAAGATCTGTTGCTTCCTCTGTTCCAAAGGCCTAACCAAGAGCCTTCTGAAGTCATCAAGAAGCTTTCTGTGGGTTCGAGGAGCTGCAGATTCCATTGCAAACCCTGCTGAGATGATTCTAGGAAAGCGCTGATGGATTTATTCCCTGGTGCAAGCGCTTGGCGCTGAGTGCTGACACCAAAGCCTCAGCCTGTGTCCAGCTGTTTGCAGTGCCTTGAACATGGGTTTGTAAGCCAGTGCTAGCTAGTAATTGGTGAGTGGATGTGGTCAGGGCACTCAGATAAACACGTGGGGGAAGGGGATGAATCACTGAGTAAATACTCTATAGATGCTGTAGGAGCTGCTGTTATGCACAGCATGTTTGGGGATGTGACGTGTTTGTTTCCTGCCCTCAGGAAAATGTTACTTGAAAGAAGAACGGAGGCGAAATGAGGAGCTCCAAATCTGCAGCTCCACACCTTCCTCATGCATATCTTGCCTCTTTTAGACTCCTAACCAGTTGCCAGTTTAACATACCCCACTTCTTCTTACATATCCGCTTAGAATTGGATCCCCCACTCTGAGGTCATACCAGAGAATTGTCCATTGCTGTAAACATCAGTGTAGTTGCAGCATCAAAAGCCCCTAAAGCAGATGGTCTGGGTTACAGCAAAAAGCCATCTATGCCAGTGAAACAGTATTATAGTTATTAGTGCAGCATGTTGGCAGTTTCTGTCAGCAATTTTTGCAACCATGTAATATGTGAAAGGATAAAAACACCATTTACTGTGATTTGCTCGCCACATAATGAGGCCAGAGTGATACAGAACCAAAGTCAGGAAGAAAAGCCCTGCAAGTGGTGTTCTGTCCTCTCTTTTGCACTTTTTCAGGATCTTGGTGGATACACTAAATCTACTTGAAGAGCCTTTCACTCCTAGTGGGGGCTGGGGCACTCTGTTGGCCAGCAGTGTCCGGGCAGCCTGGGCCATCCTGGAGATGACAATCTTCAGGACCCCTTTCAACTCAACCATCCTGTGGTCCTTGTGACCCCTGGGCACATGGAACCATCAACCTTGTTGGGAGTGAGGAGGAACCACAGCAGAATGCTGGATGCCAGCATTTGTGTGCATTCAGGTAAAGGGTCTATTCATTTCCGTTTACAGTGTTGGGGGATATAACCATTAAAAAGGCCTAATTAGAAGACAAAATAGATGTTTGGTCACCCTGTTACAAGATAAAAAACATGGAGATATATATATATATAGAGAGAGAGAGGAGAGAGAGAGAGATATATATGAGGTGTATATATATGCCTATGTGCTGACATGAGTTCTCCTGTCCCCTAGTGGGTTTTTTATCTGTAATAAAAAAGTATTTTTCAGAAGAAGGAAAGATCAACATTTATTTCAGCAGTGTGATCAGTGCTTTCCCTTCATGTACTGTGTGCACCCAATTCACCATTTCCAGCCCCCAGGTCCCCAGTGTTCCCACTCTGCCATGACAGAGTCCTCAGCAAAGCTGTTTTGAAATCATGGAACATATTTTTGAAGAAAAAAACCATGATTTCTGAGCTTGGAACTCCATGAAATGCACCAAGGTATCTCTACCTTGAGTTTTGGTGCAAAGTTTCAGCAAGGAACTGAGTATTAAGCAGCAATACATAGAAAATCACAGACAAGATGCTGCAGTGATACCATCAAATCCTTCTCCAGTTCCTACTTTCCTGATTCACTTGCTATGAAATGATTTCTTGACTCCTACTTACTATTCCCATAAAAACCACGGGGGTTTCTTCTCACTGCTACTTGTTTTGTCAAAGATCCAGTAATTGGTACCATGTGAATTAACATTTTGCAGTGACAGAAGAGAGTGCACAAACCACACTGAGAAATGGGGTTCTGGAAAATCACTTCAGCAGTTCAATCTTGGGCAAACAGCAGGGCTGGAAACCCACAGCCTTTAAGAAGCAATGGACTTGCATATCAGGTAGCTTGTTACTCCTGCTGGTAGCCACCTTTGTGAGCATTTACAGCTCAAATGGAATCATGATAAAAAATTAATAGTTATTCCATTTTGATGAAAATTCTGTTGTGTTTTTGTACTGGAATTGTTTTAAACCTTGGCTTGCATGTACTGCCTTGCAATATTACAAACTGCTTTGTTATAATTTTAATCACTGATAACATGTTTAGCTTAGTTTGGTGCACTGGAAGTCATGTCTGAGGTTGATGATATTGAGTGTGCAACACAATGAACAGCTAACGATGGCAGGAAAAAATGAAAAAGAAAAAGCAGAGTCACAAAACCCTGCAAAGCCTTAAGGCACATTTTAAAAGATTGATGGAAGGGTTTGAATTGTCCAGCCTCCCGTGGGTTACCTCTACTCTCCAGGCTACTTGGATCATCTTCCCCCTGGGATCCTTGACTTAATTGAGCTGTAGTGTGAGAAACACTTGTTCAACAACTGCAGGCGCCAGCACGGCAGGGAGCCCTTCAGCGGGGCTGCAGAGGGAGGGCTCTGGGATTCTCCAGGCTGCTCAATCCAGCCTTGACACACAGAGCTGGATAAAGCCTTCTTGAAACCCCTCAGGCACCGGGTAGGTCTTTTGATTCCAAATCTTTTTGAACTGGGGTCACCTAGTGCAGCTCTCAGCCTCGCTGTTGCATAAAAGAGGCCTTCAAATTTCTCCCCTTTTGTCTGACAAGATCCTTTTTTTTCCAGCATTCAGCCTTCCTGGCCACAATTTAATGATTTAAGGTGATAAAAAAAACCACCTGGCAGTGGGTTCTCAATTCTAATGGAGTCATTTTTAGCTGATATTGTTGGGAATGAAGCTTAAAAAATGAACACGAGCTTTCAAACTGGAAGCAAGGGGGTACTTTTAGGAAGCTGTTCTGGAAAGTGGCTGAGCAAGAAATAATAAAGTCAGTGCTGACCTGAAAAATTGCTTTAGTCAGGTAACATCAGGATTGTGAGAGCAAGAGCCCTGTACTGGACATGGGAACTTGCTGGTTCCAGACCTGGCCCTCACTTAATCACCTTGTCTTGGTTTCCTCTGGTTTTGGTGCTGGATGAGAAGTATTGATGAGTAAGACTGAACTTATCCATGACATGGGAAAACAGAGATGGAGCAGCAGTTTTCCTGCTGGCACTTAGAGCTTCCCATGGCACTTGGAGATGGGGCACTGAGTGTGCAGTTCTCTTTGCCCCACCCAGTAAATCCAGTCCAAACTGGTGACCCAGGGAACAAACAGGGAACTTTGGAACATTCATGGAAACGATGTTATAGAAAGCCTAGAAACAACGGCTGGGATAAGCACTTAGCAGAGGGAATTTTTCCACAAAAACCTCCAAGAGACTTCCAGTTGTAACATTTTTAGCTTTGAAAATGTAATACAGCTTTCCCATTTTCAGGTCTCTGACCATTATCCTCTGGTCTCAGCAGAAGAGCAGTGGCAAAATTAACAAGTTCATTAATGCCAGAGTTACAATTATGAACTGCAGGAGTGGCTGTTGCATCAGCAATTCTTACTGTAGAACTGAATTCTGATTCTTCAGATCACAAGAGAAACATATGGAAAGGTAAAGCAATCAGTGAAAAATATTATTTAATCTGAATCTAAAACTGCCAATATGTTAAAAAAGAGGAAATGTAGCAGGTAGCTTACACAGTGTGTCTGTACATAATTTCACTTACAACAGTACTTAGAATGATACATTTCGTTTCTTTCCTTGCTACAATGTGATCACAACACATCTGCTGTGAATTTTTTCAGTGCAGTATTCAGAACTCTGTCACATTTATAATTGGTCAGATACTCCAGATGTCAGTTTCTGCTTGCTTTGTGATTATTTATCAATTGTATTTATTATATTTATATGTGTAAATGTAATACATTACCACACTAGATTTCAAAACAGGCATGGTAAAAAGGCTAAAAGTACAAGGCTGGTTTATAGATACCAGAGATTACTAGACAGGTGTGAATCACACAGGTGGGAAAAAAGGGTCATCTGTCACCTTTCCTTCCTCTGGATCTTAAAAATAGAATCTGGAGCTGACTCAAGGATGTGCTA
The DNA here is from genome assembly GCA_013399695.1 of Formicarius rufipectus. Classification (NCBI taxonomy): domain Eukaryota; kingdom Metazoa; phylum Chordata; class Aves; order Passeriformes; family Formicariidae; genus Formicarius; species Formicarius rufipectus. The sequence goes on along the minus strand of VXAU01000574.1, from coordinate 142,777 downwards.
CAGGAAAATGTGGTTTACTTTTATTGGAACTTACTTGGGGTAAAAAATGATATTCGAAGCCTTGCCCATATTTATAACCTCTTTTCATCTCAGCTATGAGCATCTGAGACCTTACAACTGGGAATGGATGGTGCAGTGGTGTCGTTTTATGGTAAGGCCTAGAATCATGGAATGGTTTGGGTTGGAAGGGAGCTATCCAGTCCCACCCCTGCCATGGGCAGCAACACCTTCCACTAGCCCAGGTTGCTCCAAGCCCCATCCAATTCGGCCTTGGATAATTAAATCATGGCCTGTATAATTAAGGTAATGATTCTCCAGCACACTTCCAAGTGGTCCCGCGGGCCCTGGTTAATGAGAGGCATCCCCGAGTGGTTCCCTCCTAAACTGGGGCAGTTTCTGAAGCACAGCACCTCCAGAGCCTTCCCATCACTCCACACACATTCCCTCTCCTTTGGAAAATAACACTTCCATTTGGTACTTCGTTATCGTCCCGCCTGGAAAGACGGAGGGCAGCAGGCCGGAGGGTTTGGGGTGGCTGCAGGGAGGGGGCTGCGGCTGGAGGAGCCGTGTCCCTTGGCCGTGCCCCGCGGGAGCACAGTCCGAGCAGCGCTCCGAGCCGCCCCTCGGCTCTCGGCATCGCTTCTCGCCGGTAGCTCCGAGGAACCAGCCGAGCTCCCCCAGCACCGCGACCGAGCCCCGGCCCGGTTCATTCAGGCGTGGCGGGACCGCCGGGAATTAATCCGAGGGGGAATGCCGTGAATTCCTGCCCTCTCTTCCTCTGCCGGGCACAGCTAGTGGCGAGGCCGCTGCCAGCGGAGAGCGGGGCTGGGAGCTCCCCGCGGCCGGGCTCCAGCTGCGTTCCCCGGTGTTGCTGCCCCCGGCCAGGTTAAGCACGGGAGGAGCCCAAAGTCCACACATCTCGCTTGCCTGATTTTCAGTCTGTGTTTTGGAGTTACCGCGTTCTCTGAGACAACTTCCTCGGGAGGGACAGGCACTGAGCTCTGCTCTGGGGGCCCAGGGACAGCACCAGGGGATGGCAGGAGCTGTGCCAGGGCAGGGGGATCTCAGGGAAAGGCTCTTCCCCCAGAGGGTGGTGGGCACTGCCCAGGCTCCCCAGGGCAGTGGGCACAGCCCTGAGGCTGCCAGAGCTGCAGGAGGGTTGGGATGATGCTCTGGGGCACAGGGTGTGACTCCTGGGGCTGGGGCTGTGCAGGGCTGAGGGTTGGACTGGATGGTCCTTGTGGGGCCCTTCCAACTCAGCATGTCCTGGGATTCTGTGAAAATAAGAATGAAAATATATTGAAGGTTAGGCCACAGCATCACAGAAACTTGGGATGGGAGAGTTTGTTGACAGCCCATTGTCTTGCCGCTTTGGAGTTGTTTTTTTCCCTGATCTTAAACTTCCTGAGGTTTCCTTGATGTAAGAGGGCAGCTGTTCTTAAAGGGGCTTTTCATGGAGAATTCTGTTTTCTTTAGGATGTCAATGTTTAGTTACTGGAATGCTGGCACAGGTTGGGCAGAGAAGCTGTGGCTGCCCCTGGATCCCTGGGAGTGTCCAAGGCCAGGCTGGACAGGGCTTGGAGCAACCTGGGCTGGTGGGAAGTGTCCCTGCCCACGGCAGGGGTGGAAGGAGATGGACTTTAAAGTTCCTTCAATCCCAAACCATTCTGAGAGCCTATGACTCTATGAATTTAGGATTTGAGAATTTGTTTAAATTTCAACATATATGATTCCAAAATTACATTTAATTGTTATTTTGTCATTCTGCATCTATTTTTTCTTTCTGTCCTTGATTAGCAAAATTCCAGGGCTGCTTCAGCACCATCCATTGTATTTCTGCTGTATCCTCAGTATCCTCAGGCTGCTGACCTTTTTGGCTGGGAAGAATGGAAAGATTTGCTATTCAGTATCTTTTTGTGCTTTTCTTTGACTCTCTCAATATATTTATCTTGTACATATATATGTAAAAATCTCTTATTTTAGTTATTTTTATCTTTCTCTCCTTAAACTTGTGTTCCTCCTAGTGAGGACATGCTGGAGACTAAGCAGGCATTGTTTAAACACTTCCTGTCTTGCTCCACTGGGACACTGCAATCTGTCTTGCTAAAAAGAAAAGATTAATCATTCTTGTTTTTTGGTTTGTTTCTTTTTCAGAATACTAGATTCTGACAGTGAAGCAAATTTGTGTGGCTTAACTGTGCTGCAGACACTTTCCTCCTGTTGTTTGAGTCATACCATCTTATTTTATCCAAGTTCTTCGAAATAACTCTCTGAAAGGTCAATCTTACTTTAGTAATCGGGGTTTGGGGGGTTTGGTAGGAACAAACTAGCTCCAAATAATGAACCTGGACAACATGTCATTCGAGGAAGGGAAAATACCTCCCCCATTCCTCTGCTTTCCTCTCTGCACAGGTTACTGAGCCCTGGGGTCTCAGCGTGCAGGTGAACACTCACCTGTTTACCCCTCTGGAGAGCTGAGCAATGAGCAGAACATGCAATTCCTTCTGCACAGGGGGGGAATTATTTACTGCAGATACAGACTGACAATAAATTAGTACACCCCCAAGAGTCTGGAAGGAACAGAGGAGGAGCAGTGAGTCACTCCTGAGTCATGGAGCCTCCCTGGATTTATCCTGGCTGATGTGCTGCACGCACCACTCCTTGATCTGGTCTGTCTCGAAAGGACAACCCTGAATATAATTGTGGAAAAATAAATGCTAGCAGCAAGCATTCCTTGGCAGCAGCAGACTTTATTATGTTTTGCAAGAGCCTCCCTGTATCAGGTCAGCATTTTGATAAGAAAGGGTGAAAAAGAAATGCAGAGCAGGTTGGTTTGGCTGCTCAGCCAGGGGCTGGCACATCACCCCTCTGCAGTGCTTGGCACTAGTCGTAGGGGCTGGTTTGGATGGATTTTGGGGTTTAGCGATCCCTGCATTGTTAAAATGAGGGGCAGAGGCAACACTTCCTGTGCTTTTTCTTTCTCCCCCATTCCTCTAAAGGCTGTGCCTGCTGGGAGTCTTCTCCCTGGGCAGCACAGTGTGATGCCTGAGGCCACAAGGATCTCCCAGACTGTGCTGTGCTGGGGACCTGCCCTGCTCAGTGCCCATTCCTGAGGGCAGGGGATGGAGGTTCCAGACCTCTGGCACGAACAAGGCATCCTGTAATCAAATCCATCTGGGTTTGCATTGGGTGGGAACCACACTGGAGAATACCAATTGTATCAGAAGCTTTCTCAGTCCAACAAGACTCATGTAAGGGATTTGTGCCAGTCCTGCACTCCTGGTTACAGGAGCAGGGGTGTCCAGAAAAGCCTGCAGGCACCTCTGCCTTGGGTTCTAGTGTAATTCCAGCAGCCTCACACCCTTTTATGGCACAGCACATAGGAACAGGAAAGTTGCTTTAAAGTCATGTCCCTGTTCTTTGCCAAAGCACAGGAAAGAGGAGCTGAAAATGTGCAGTTTAGACTGTCGTAATGTGTGCTGAGGTGGGAGCAGTTCAAATTCCTCATAACCTCATCAGGACTGCTCATGCCATGAATATCTAGAGCTCACTTCCTCAAGCTGTGTCTGTATTTGTCTTACCAGGCACCAAAATTAGGATTTGAACCCCTGTTTAAAGCATTTTGATTGAAGGTGCTTTAACCACTTTGCAGCTTTGACCACTCTTAGCTGGCAGAAGAGCTGTGCACAGAGGGTTAGATATTAGACAAAAATCCTTCCCTGGGAGGGTGGGCAGGTCCTGGCACAGACTGGGCAGAGAAGCTGTGGCTGCCCCTGGATCCCTGGAAGTGTCCCAGACCAGACTGGACAGGGCTTGGAGCAACCTGGGCTGGTGGAAGGTGGCAAGGAGCTATTAGCTGTGTGAGATAAAAGGAGTGCTTTCTGCTTGGCTTGCAGCTGCAGGGGCCCAGGCAGCACCAGAGCCAGCACATGATAAGCTTCAGGAATGCGTGGAGGAGGAGCAAGGATCAGAATTCTATCAGATCAGCTCTCTCCATCTCCTGTAACTTCACCCTGAACCTCCCACCACGTTCCAAAACTGAGCAGGCAGTAGGTCAGTTAGAACTGAACAGGCTTTCAGACTTGGGTGCTGGTGCAGGGTTAGGGACCAGCAAGTTAAAGCAACCTCAGAAACCCACCCAAGAGTGCAAAGGGGCCAGGAGAGCTCAGATTGCTCCTTATCTCACAGACCTCTTCAGGCTTATTATATCCCTTTCCTTGGGAAAGTTTTATGAATCCTAAGTACAAAAACATCAGCTATCATGGCAGGGGTCTGTCTTAATGACAGTTCTGTTTTAAAGATGATGAATATTCACTGTAGAAATTATTTTTCCTTCTTCCTGTTGACTGAGAGAGGTATTGATAACAGTCTCAGGAGGAGCCTATGGCTAAATGCATTAAAAATGTATGTAAATAAATAAATCCCCTTATTCCTATTCCTTTTGTATGCATCAAATATGGTATAAATGAGAGGTTTGAGTTAAAGATTAGTGCTGAGTTTGATCTGAGAAGATTCGGTGAACTAACTGTGGTAGACACCATGCTGAACCAGTGTCAACAGGACAGGAAAGCAAAATTCATTAGAATTGTCATTGCACAAGAAGGAACATTTACTTCTGTGACTTTTCTATCAGATGGAGTCCTGGTTCATGACCAGCTCTTGCTTCCTGCTGCTTTAACAGCAGTTCTCACAGAATCACAGAATCCTGGAATGGTCTGTGTTGGGAGGGACCTCAAAACCCATCTCATCCCTCCTCCTGCCATGGGGACACATTCCACCAGCCCAGGTTGCTCCAAGCCCTGTCCAACCCGGCCTTGGACACTTCTCAGTGCACATTCTAATGAACTGAACACCCTGTAGCAGTAACAAGCTCTCAGAAACCACATAATGAGGTAACTTGACTTTTTTATATATATTCCAATAATTTTATTAAGCACAGCATAGGAAGTTTGGCAGCTGTTTTCCAAAATAGCTGAACCCCAGTGAAGTTGCTGCACCTACAAAAATAGCAGTTACAGACAGACTCCAGATGGGAATGTTGTTCACAACACCAGACTTGTGATCAATAGCTGGGGAGTGTTGCTAGGAATGGTCCTGCCATGGCAAAGGTGCCTGGTGTTTGCTTCCTGCTGGCTCAGAACAGGTCATGCCCCAGTCTCTCTGCAAAGTTGCTGCTGCTGCATTTACAAGCACATGTAGAAGAGGCAAAGCTTCTCCTCTGAGTGGAGAGCTCTGGCTGGTTCCACCTGCCTCACTGTCTGCAGGGCCAGCGAGGAGGAACCTGGGGGTGCAAGTCCCCAGCTATGGCTCTGGGAGGGTTGACTGGCATTCTTCTGTCTGGAGCAATCTGGCAAATTCTCATTTCATCTCAGCAGCAGTGGGCCCTGGAGGCAGGATGATCCCCACAGAAGGCTCACAGAATCATGGAATTGTTAGGCTGGGAAAGCCCTCTCAAACCACAGAGCCCAGCCATCCCCCAGCACTGCCAAGGCCACCCCTGCCCGTGTCCCCAAGTGCCACATCCACAGGGCTTTGCAGTCCCTCCAGGGAGGGGGACTTCACCCCTGTGCAGGACAGCTGTGCCAGGATGGGACAGCCCTCACCGGTATCCAACCTACCCCTAACCCAGTCCACAAGAATTCACACAGCCCCTTGAACCGGATGGGAGATAATCCAGCTGGGAAAGCAAAATCCTACATCCCCATTCCTACAAAAAAAACAAAGGATCTCCCAGCCTGAGGATTCCTCAGCCTGTTCAGTGCTGTGTGGAAACAGCACAAAGTGCTGTCTGAGTTATGCCTGAAGCGACCCAGCCTGGGAATGTGAGACAGTCTGAGGCTACACCTGGAAGCAATTTGCTCTCCACCCCTCTCCCCTCTCCCTCCCTGCAGCTGCCTTTTGCTTGATTTCCCTACACAGCACCACAAAGGGCCTTGCAAGCACGGAGCAGGGATCATTCCTGTGCCCAGGGCTGGGGAGAGCTGGGGCTGCTGCCAAGGAAATGTCTTTGGAACCAGGGCCAACTAATCAGGTAAATGATTTCAGTCTGCCCATGCCAAGCACCGTCCTTTGCTATTCTCCAAATATTTATGTCTTTGCTAAACACATAAACATTTCAACAGTGGTCTCTTTTTCCCCGCACTTCATGTGAAGTTGCTGTTTGCTTGCTCCTAAACCTCCTTCAATGTGAGTAATTCACGAAGGGGGAGCTCCTGACGTGTCTCACCAGAGGCACAGAGCTCCAGACTCTGAGACACAGCCCCAGCCCCGGGAGGGATGGTGAGTGGGGATGGGATGGCTGAGCTGCTGCATATTCCAGACCCGCAGATGAAGTTCCTTGTTTCTCCTTTTCCTTCCTTTTTCCCTCCTTCTTCCTTCTTCACAATTTTAACATAAGAATTTGAGGTTTAAGAAGCATTTTCCTCTGAACTTTCCAAAAGGAGAAAAAAATGCAGAAGCAGGGGAAGTTCCTGTAAATCAGCTGGTTAATGTAAATTCAGTCATTGACTTAATGTAAATTCAGCTGGTATATGAGAGCTTGGTGTTTCCTCTACTATTTACTAATAATTTACACACTTAGTGAATCTTATCTTTAAATCCTGAACTCCCCACTGATCTACTCGTAAGAATTTTCCCAGTTAGCTGAATAATGGAGGAGCTGAATTAATCAGCATTGTGTGGTCTGTGGCAGCCAGGAGATAAAATTCCCAAGTCCCTGCCACTTCATTTGCTTTCTGCAAAAAGCCTTCCCTTGTTATTTTTAGAGCTCAGAGGATGGCACATACATAGCCAGTTCCATCTAAATAGCACACTCTCCAAAAGTTTCCTATTTTCTTAATGTTCATGAATATTTCAGGAGCTGGTGTTGAGAGGTTTTGGTGCATTCCAGGACAATGATTCCAGGTTTCTCTTTTGCCTTAGGAGGAAATGTGGCTTGACTGTGACACACTCTGCATTATTCTTTTAGACAGGGTTTATTGCTATTACAGAATCAGATCTGAAAATACACCACCATCTTCAGTCCTTGACATGAGATGGGCATCGCTTTTGGCTGTTATGAGAGTAAAGATCTCTCTAGAAATTCATGAGCAGCACTGGATTTAAGGAATAGAGTTTATATTCTCACCCTTTCATCTCATTGTTTTCCATTGCTTGACCTGGTAAATACACTTGGATAAAAATTTGCAGTGACAGTACCACACAAGATCACCAAATTAGTCTTTTCCAGCTGAAATGTCTGTGATTTATTGTAAAAAACTAAAGTGATTTGCATCAGCATGTGATACAGCATTTGGGAAAGGTTAGCTTCATGTTGGCACAAGTTAATTTAAATATTTAAATAATTTCATTACTAGTCTTCTTTTCCTTACATTAATGCATTTTTAATATACCCTAAGACTTCTTAAAAATTATATTCTGTTTAACAAATACATCTGCTGCCTACAAAACTGAATGAGAACTTAACTAATATATAACATACTTATCAGAGTTCACAACATAGGCTTACCCTGGCTGCCTTTCCTTTAAAGAAATGCCTGACAGCTAACTAAGGAAATTATTCAAATTTTAGAAACCAGAATGTGAGAGAAGCCAATAATAAAACTTTCTGGGTCATTTCTTCTTGCAGTGAGAGCAGAGACCTCACAGAAACTGAGACGAGCTTGAGTGACTCCCTCCTTCAGAATGCAACAACGACTCTCCCTGCAGGTGGTGGAGGGGGGTTTGCACCAAAATCATGGAATCATTTAGGTTGGAAAAGACCCCCAAATGCAGAGCTGTGACGTGGGGCAGCCGAGGTGCAGCCACTCTGCCAGCTTTGCCTGGGGGAGCAGCAAGGCAGAGGGTGAGTAATCACCCAAACTGCTGAGCAGAACATGAATCACTGCCCGCAGTTTGGAGACCACAGATTATTTCCCCCTAAATTAGCCATCTGCTTCATTAACTGTTTCAGGCTCTGAGCTACAGGAAGATGGTGAGATTGAACCATGCAAAGTCCTTTTACCACTGTCTGTGTTATTTAGCTCAGTTAAATGATGCTGGACTAGTTGGTGCCACAGAGACAGCAATTTCCTGCTCCAGTTACAGGGCAGCCAGGGCCACAGAGCTGTAGGAGCTCCTAATTACAGGTGGATTAATCTGTGACAACAGAGCCACTTACTCCTGCCAGCTGGACTCCTCTGCCACGGGTCACCTCCTCGAGGTCTGGGACCTGTCTGTGCTTCTTGGCCAGCTCCATGTGCAGCCCAGTGTTCTGCTGCAATGTGAACTGAGGGAGCTCGGGGAATCAGAACATGCTGGGGGGGGAGCAGGGACAGCTGAGGAGCAGGAGGTTCCTTGGCTACGATGTGTGTCCAGGGATGGAACCCTCCAAGGAACACAGCTCACAGCAGTGATTGCTTTAGCCACCCCACCTCAAATCATCTGCTCTTGGAGTGAAAGCCTACACTTGGCTCGGATGGAAAATGAAATTAATGAGAAAACCATTTTTCTTTCTAATTTTTTCCCTGTGTAATACACAGGCTTTTATTTAAGAGGACAAAACCCCTTAACTTGCTAATTTTAATTCAGTCCCCAGTCTGTGGGGCAGCCTGCCTTGATTACATCGCCCTAAATTACTCATCCTAGATAGATTCTTCTCTTTATTTTCTCTGGCAAGAGCCAAAATACGATATTACTTGGCAAGAGGAATGTGTATCCAAAATGTCAAATTACAGCTCATAACTATTACGGGATAGTTTTGGCGATAGCCCTTTGTGACTGTTCCAAAACAGATTTCTCTTTCTAGGAGATCCTTAAACCTAATCCATGCTTTATGTTTGGGTTTAGGTGGCATTTTGGGCATGTGTCCCAGGCAGAGCATATACTGCTTTGGTTTAACTTTGAATTTCTAATTTCTCAATAATTCTGAGGCTTCAGATTGCAGTAACTGATAATTCTGTGTTTATACACAGTGCCAACACTGTGTTTCAAATAATCTTTTAACTAATCCAAAGGAGCCACCTACAAATATAAGAATAAAACTATACAGCTGGTTCATGTTAGTCAACTGTTCATCAGCATACAGACAAGACTGTTACCCCTGGAATTTGATTAAATCTCTCATGCCTCTGTCCCCTTAGTGAACTGAGACCAGCTTTCACTAACACTGAACTAGAGCGTGTTGCTTGGTGTTACAATTCTAAGGTAGGTACCACCAATACAAACACTCAATCCTTGGGCATTTTTTCACTTCTCATGGGAATATGAAAAAATGGCTTTGTTTTGAGTTTTTTTGTTTTTAACTTAGCCTCTGCTAATTCCATTTCCAGTGCTGAATTTGGAATGGATTGGATTTGTGGGAATATAACAGGCTAACAGAGAAATGACAAGAAGCTGTCAAAACCCTGGAATTTTGTGTTCTGAACACTAACAGGAGCAATCGAACCAGGAAGACTTTGCTGCAAACAATTGTACAATTCAGGCTTTAGAAGGAATTTACTTTTGCTAATCCTATTGTGCTGAGATAGGATTCTGGGCATAATTTTTAATACTAAAGTCTCCATGTGTCTTTAGAAATACAACCTTCTCTGCTTGCTTTTGAGGAGGTCACCCAACAGGAAAGGCAGTCTCCAGGCTGGCTGGATGCTTGAGCCCATTCCAGTATTCCCTGCTCCTGAGTGTGGTGTCTACTGGGATCTCCAACACCTTGGAGGCTCTTAATCCAGCTGCGCTGTGCCTGAGCTGGTGTTGGTGATGCCCATCACTGGAGGGGGTGGAAACACAGGCAGAGAAATGCCAGACCGGAATGGTGTTTGGAAAGGAAAACCATGATGGATGCAGATGCCTGACAATGTTTGCATTGGGTTTGATGTGGAGGTTCAACATGAGGCAAGAAGCCCTGTTAGGGGGCTCATTGTGATAAAAATAATCACAGAGGTTTGGTGCAAGGTGGGAGTCTCAGTGTGAGGGGAGGCACAGCTACAGGGAGAGTCCTGAGAGAGAATGAAAGAGCAGAACTCCCAGCTTGCACTTCCATGAGGACTGAGGAGAGGCAGGAACGACTGGAAAAATGGTCCCCAAAAGAGGCAGTGAGAGGCTGAGCACAGCTTTGCTGGCTGCAAACTGGTCACCCAGACTGAAATTTGGCACAATTTTAGCCCAGGCCAACGTGGAGCTTTGTGAGCCCCAACTGTGGATTGGCAGAACCTTCTGAGTCACCTGAGTTCTGTGGCTTTCCAGAAATGCAGCTTGTAGAGGTGGGAGGGAGCCATGGGAAGGTGGGGGTATCAGAAGGGGGTTTGGTGAGAGAAGCCTTTTGAGCCTCCAGATGATTACTCAATCAAATAGAAGAATTCAAGTAGAGCTGCTCTTACTGCCAGATGATCATTATGTTATGGAAGAGGTTTGGATGGAGGAACTTAAAAGTTTAGTGATTGATTAATGATGAATCTTCCCTCGACTTGTCAGATATCCCGTTGCAGGAACTCTGCCTGTTGATGATTGCAATAATGGTTGAAAAAGACATCTTGGCTGACTTGAACAAAAGACTTCCACAGCTTTGGAGGGCTTGAGCTATTTAACCACATGGTAATTGTAAAGACTATAAATAAAACTTAAAAATCCAGTTTGAACAGTCTTTAATAAATTATTTTAATGTGCTGTTACTGGGCCCTCCTTCAGGATATCACAAGTCTGCACTTCCAGACTATCAGGCTGAAATATGCTCTCTCAAATCATCAGTTTGGTTTTGTCTCACATGCTGAGTGGAAGTCTTGAAGCCCCTGTATGTAGAGGTGGCACTTGGGGACGTGGGTTAGTGGAGGCCTTGGGAGTGCTGGGGGAACACTTGGGTTCAATGATCTCAGAGGTCTTTTCCAACCTAAACCATTCTATGATTCTACTGAAGCTTCATCCTAGTGTGAGGAAACTTTGTCACCTGATGGAAAGCCTATCAGAGAAGAGCCATCAGGAGACTTGTCTGGGACTGTTCTTTCAATGTTTTTCAGGACCACACCCGATCAACTGGGGCTTTGCTTGCCCAGTTCTCTACTGAGGAAGCCCAGGAAAGGGACAGTTGAGTGGAGTCAGTGGCTCTGAAGGACTTAAGCTGGACAACATCATCCCCCCAGTGCTGCTGAGGAGCCCAGTAGGTGCAGAGGGGCTGGGAGAGGGTGTTTGGGGTATTCTGTGTTGGTCACCTGTTCTCAGCTGTTTGTGGTTGTTGTGTGCTTCAAGATTAAAGAGTCAGATTGTCATGGAAGATGCCCATGGCACGGGGTTGGAATGAGGTGAGCTGTCAGTCCCTTCCAACCCAAACCAGTCTGTGATTCTATGATTAAAATCCAGGTGGCTGGGGAGTTTCCTTACAAAGTTTGTGTTCTTTTCTTTCTTGACATATTGTTATCAAAGAAATTATGTGAGGAGTCTGTGACTCCTGGTAGAGATGGAGCTTTGAGCCTGAAGAGCAGCATGAAATCTCAGACCTTTCAGGATGGGTGGCACGTCAGGAAAAGGCCTCATGATGGGTAACAAGGGACAGGACAAGAGGAAATGGCCTCAAGCTGTTCCAGAGGAGGCTCAGGTTGGACATCAGGAGGAATTTCTTCATAGAAAGAGTGGTCAGGCCCTGGCAGGGGCTGCCCAGGGAGGTTTGGAGTGCCCAGCCCTGGAGGTGCCCAAGGCAGGAGTGGCCGTGGCACTCAGAGCTCTGGGCTGGGGGACAGGGTGGGCATCGGGCACGGGGTGGGCTCTGGGGGCTGGGTGGGCTTTTCTTAATGACTCTGTGATTCTGTGAAATATTAAATCTAGCTCTGCATTCCCAGATGTAGGAACAGTGGCAAAGCTCAGCTTTCCTGGTTCCTAATCAGTGAAAGAATGTTTGTCTTGAACTACAATGGGCCTTCAAAATTGCTGAAAATATTTGCTCTCCAGAGTGGGGCTGCTCGAGATGAAATGCTGCATTCCTGGCACTGGTCCTCCTAATCCCAACAGCACTGAGCACTTGCAAGTTGTACATCTCTGTCCTCTCACCACTCACAACCGTCACACTCTGGTTTTCACCCATGGTGTGCTCAATTTTACATTTGAGTATCTTTGCAAACCATGGAAAAGGCTTTTCTTCCAAAGAGAAGATGTTCCCCACCATCCGTGTGCTGCAAATAAAACAAAACACCCTTTTCCTGCTTGGTGAGAAAATTTTCCATGTTATCAGGATTTGCAGGAGAGCAGAGCTGGGCATTTGCCTTTAAAAGCAGTTAGTACTGAGGAGAAAACAGGGCATGTGAGTACTTTAATTGCCTTTAAACTGCACATTCTTTATTATGAAGAGGAACTTTGTAATGTTTCAGGTGTATCCCAACCCAAACAAGAATCTGCAGTTCAGTCAACACCCTGACAAAAAGAGCCCACAGCCCTGAGAGCAGAGCCAAGGCTGAACCCCCAGGGCTGTTGCCTTGCTCTACTGCAAATAAAGGAGGCAAGTACAAACACAAGTTCAGAAGATTAAATCTGATGGTGGAGGGTCATGATTTAATCTGCTTTATGTCCAGTACTTTGTGCTTTATGCAGGGAGTAATAGAATCCCAGACTGCTTTGGGTTGGAAGGGACCTCAAAGCCCATCCCATCCCATCCCACCCCTGCCATGGGCAGGGACACCTCCCACCAGCCCAGGCTGCTCCAAGCCCCATCCAACCTGGCCTTGGACACTTCCAGGGATCCAGGGGCAGCCACAGCTTCTCTGGGCACCTGTGCAAGGGCCTGCCCACCCTCACAGTCAGGAATTCTTTCCCAATATCCCATCTAACCCGGCCCTCGGGCAGTGGGAAGCCACTGCCCCTGTCCCACCACTCCAGGCCCTTGTAAACAGTCTCTCTCCATCTTTCTCGTGGACTCCCCTCAGGAACTGGAAGGCTTTTGCTGTATGTGTAGCAAATATCCTTTTACAGTTGTGTTTGCAAATGACCTTTAATTCCTGGAGCTTTTTTTCCCTGAAATTATTCCTGTTAATCATCCAGTTGACATGGACAAGAGGAGAAAGAATTGCAAAACTTTGAGAGTGTTCTCTGTGCAAACTGAGCATCCAAAGCAAGTTTTCTCAGAGGTTTTCCAGTAACTTGTGGCACAGACATGCAGCACCAAAACTTAGGAGAATGTGGAAATCCCACTGAGCCCTCACCTACACCTTTAGGCAGTGAAAGCCCTTTGAAAATCTGGGCTCTAGGCCCAGCCCTGCCGACAGTTCTCTGTGGAAAGCTCCTCCTCCTGCCTGGGGCTGACCCTGGCACAGCTATTTTAAAAGCTGAGCTTTCCAAACAGCCTAAAGCAGGCAGGAAAAGTCACGTCAGAAGCAGCAAGTGGATGAGTTCCCAGATGGTTGATGCTGGAGACCTTTCAGAGACAGGAATTCTGATTTGTGAACCGCTGGAAAGCATGGCTGGTTCCTCTCTGGTGCCATTCTGTGTGTGGTCATGTTGGAATGTGCTCTCTACGCCCTTTGGACACGTGTCAGAAGTCACATGTGATTAATATCTCCAACCTTCGCAGTATTAAAGATGTAGGAAGGTAGTAGAGATGGAAAGTGCCTTATAAATGTGAAGAACTGTTTCCTGTGGTTTAGTTATTTTACTTTTTTCCCTCTCAGATTTTTTCTGATGGCAGGATCTGAGCTCTACCTCTTACATTTTTGTCCCAGAAATAAACGGCTTGGAACAAATGGGATATTTAATGGGAGATTGCCCCATGTAAATTTTGTAGAGCCACTAAGACAGGTTGGATTTAGTGGCACTTGTGACTCCCAAGGTGCTGCCCAGAGCAGCCGTGCCTGCCCCATCCCTGCAAGTGCCCAAGGCCAGGTTGGATGGGGCTTGGAGCAACCTGGGCTGGTGGAAGGTGTCCCTGCCCATGGCAGGGGGTGGGATGGGATGAGTTTTAGGGTCCCTCCCAACCCAAATCATTCCACAATTCCATGTTTGGTCACACAGGTCCCTGAGTTGGATAACTGGGACCTCAAAGAGCGGCCCAGACTTGTATGACTCTCCTTGTCAGCAGTGGTTACAGACTGTGAGGGAACCAACATAACAGCTTGTCCCATTCCCAACAGAGAAAATGGCAAAAATCGTCACTCAGAATCTGCACTGCGTTAGACAGACACCCAAAAAATTATTATTAGATATTTCAAAACAAGTCTTTGTAATAGCAATTGTTCTATGTGGGATTTTTTATTTTATTTCAGTATAAAGTATCTGGTATTTTAAGTCTCTAATTGTGTTGGCAAAAAGCCACTGAGAGGCTTTGATTTTTGGAAGCAGGTCCATGTGACTGATCTGAGTGGGTTCATAATGGCTACAAGGACTCGTCCATTAAGAGCTATTTTTAACAATGAAGTCAGAACAGTAATGTGAGAGTAAAGTTAAAACTGAACAAAAAAAAAATTTAAAAAAAAAAGGTTAAACTTGCAATATTCTAAATGATTAAACTGTCCTGTGGTCATAAAATACCTACAGTTACCCCTGATGAGGACTAACTCCAACTTGTGTTATTCCTAAACTTCTACTAATGCAGCACCAAGGATGGACAGTTCCTCTGCTCCTGCATTGACTGACCAAGGTCTGGTGGGGTCTTTCCTGACGAGCCATGCCCTGTGCCCTCTGTCAGCCTGCTCTTCCCTGAATTCTCACCCTCATTTTTGGTGCTGTTGGCCTGTGTCAGTGTGAGCACCAGGCTGGGCAGGGCAGGTCAGCGCACAGGGATCGTCTGTGTCCCGAGCAAACAGAACATGGAGCATGGAAAAGCTTCAGCTCCGGAGTCACCACACGGGGTTGTCAACACCCCTGCGATCTTGATGTGATTTCTGCTGGGGTTTTGTGTTTGTTTCTTCTAAATATTTTTGGTTTCGTTTTTGTTTGTTACTGTTAGTGCCTCTAAATATTTGACCTGTCTTTCATTTTGATAGTTCCTGTCCATATTTTTGTCAGCAGTTGTTTCCTTCCGTGGCTTACTTGTCACCAAGGACAAACAGTTTTGGACAGTTTTAGGAAGCTCCCTGTCTAGGTTCAGTTGTACAGGATATTCCGCATCCATCCTTCCATGTGTCACAGGGCAGCAGAGCATTTTCCAGAGGGTTGGATGGGTACACAGCATCCTTGTCTGGGAGCTGGGAGCAACAGTGAGAGCACTGCTCAGTGTGAGCAACTGGGATGAATCACAGTAGTGCTGAGGGAAGGAAGAAGCCTTGCTCAGAGCTATGGGGATGGGAGAAAATGGGACAAAATATCATAGAGTATACAGGGTGTCCAGCCCGGAGAAGAGAAGGCTCCAGGGAGACCTGAGAGCCCCTTCCAGTACCTAAAAGGGTTCCAGGAGAGCTGGAGAGGGACTTGGGAGGAGGGATGGAGGGACAGGACACAGGGAATGGCTTCCCACTGCCAGAGGGCAGGGTTAAGTGGGATACTGGGAAGAAATTGTTGGCTGTGAGGGTGGTGAGGGGCAGGGATGGAATTCCCAGACCAGCTGTGGCTGTCCCATCCCTGCAAGTGTCCCAGGCCAGGCTGGACCGGGCTTGGAGCAACCTGGGCTGGTGAGAGGTGTCCCTGTCCATGGCAGGGGTGGCACTGGCAGATCTCTGAGCTCCCCCTGGCCGGGCCCTTCCCGGCTCCATGTACGGTGGTCCCGGCTGTCCTGCTCCCAGTGCCGCTCCCTGTATCCCTGTCCCTGTGCCTCTATCGCGGTGTCTCTCCCGGTGCAGCTCCTGGCGCAGTTCCCGGTGATTCTCCTGGTGTCTCTCCTGGTGTCTGTCCCGGTGTCTCTATCCCTGTGCCTCTCCCGGTGCTGTTCCCAGTGTCTCGGTGCTCCCGGTGCTGATCCCTGTGCCGTTCCCGGTGTTTCTCCCGTTGCTGTTCCCAGTGTCTATGCCGGTGCCGCTCCCGGCCTCTCTCCCGGTGTCTCCCGGTGTCGTTCCCAGTCTCTATCCCGGTCTCTATTCTGATGTTTATCCCGGTGCCGTTCCCGGTGTCTCTCCCGGTGTCTATCCCGGTGCCGTTCCCGGTGTCTATCCCTGTGTCTCCCGGTGCCGTTCCCGGTGTCTATCCCGGTGTCTCTGTTCCCTGTGTCTATCCCGGTGTCTCTGTTCCCGGTGTCTGTCCCGGTGCCGTTCCCGCTGTCTATCCCTGTGTCTCCCGGTGCCGTTCCCGGTGTCTCTCCCGGTGCCGTTCCCGGTGTCTATCCCGCTGTCTCTGTTCCCGGTGTCTGTCCCGGTGCTGTTCCCGGTGTCTATCCCTGTGTCTCCCGGTGTCTCTCCCGGTGCCGTTCCCGGTGTCTGTCCCGGTGCCGGGCGGGCCCGAGGCCGCGGGGAGGGGCGGCGGTGCCACGTGACGGCCCCGTTAAAGCGCCGCTCGGGGGGCGGCGGCGGCGGCACAATCACGGCCGGGGCCGCGGCTGCCCACGGCTCGGCACGGCTCTG
>VXAU01000574.1:93982-125769 GCA_013399695.1 Formicarius rufipectus | reverse complement strand
AAGGAGAGTCTCCCCGGCCGCTCCCGCTTCTCTTCCAGGAGGGGAATCCTCTTCTAGGGGGATTCCCCCCCCGGTCCCTTCCCAGGAGGAGCTCAAATCCGCGTAAGCTCGGCCTGGGTTTGTTTCTGCTCATGGAAACCCCGCCTGGTTGCTGGGGGGGTGTTTCCCCCCCCTCTCGGCACCCCCAGCTCGGGTGGGTGTGTTTCCTCCCCCTCGGCACCCCCAGCTCCGATGAGGTTGTTTTCCCCCGCTCGGCACCCCCAGCTCGGGTGGGGGTGTTTTTCCCCCCTCGCCCCCTCGGCACCCCCAGCTCCGGCTCCGCTCGGGACCCTCCGCGCCGGGAGCTCTAAAGCGCACACTGTGTGTCCCTGAGCGTTCCCGAAGGCAGGGATGTGAACTGGGACACAGCCCTGCGATGGGGGGGCCGCCTCCCGCTGCCTCCGGGCGGGGACTTTCCCTGGGGGATGGAGGGAAGAAGATGGAGCAGAGCGGCTTTGGGGCAGTCCTGGTTTTTTTTATTTGGTTTTTGTTTGTTTTGTTTTGGTTTTTTTTACTAGAAAGCAGCTGAGTTATGCGCCGGCTCATTGTGATGATGGTCGCACATATCTGGCTGCTTTGACCATTTCCAGGGTGGGAATGTTGCCCCGCTCTGGTCGGGAAGGGCTGTCGTGCCCTGCGGGGGATCCCCCTCCCAAACCCTCCCTGGGATCCGTCCCCTTCCCCCGGCTCTGCTGGGGTTTTGGGAAGGACCGTAGAAAACCAGAGTCACAGCACTCAGAAAATTTGTTGTGCTTCCTTGGGAGAATGAAGTTGGACTGTTCTCTGTTTGAAAGGGATTGTAGGAATTCTTCCAGCCGTTCCTCAGGAAGGAGGCTCTGTGTTCCTGGTGCCTTCGTGGCCTCTCTAATTATCAGCTTCTAATAACCACAGAAATTCCACTAAACATAATTTTGGAAAACTTCAGTGTCCCTCATTCTCGTGCTTCCTCACCTTTATCACAAAGGAATCACTGGCACAAACTGAATCAAATCCAGTTTTTCTGGTTTTGCAGGCCTGAATCCACATCAATTTTATCGGGAATAGCTTTTTTCCTTTCTTTTTTCTCTCCAAGAGCTGGTTCAAGAGCAGGTTAATGAACCCACCGCTGATTGATGAGATAAAATGTCTTGGCCTGTGCTGTGCAGAGAAGCCAGACTTCATCTTGGAAGGTTTTTTCTAGTAGTTTCTCGCTGTTAAGCTTAAAGAAGTTGCTTGTTCTAAAGGCAAGTGTGGATCAGAAAGTTTGTGCTGGCATCTGGGGACAGATGTGACAAACAGATGTTTATAGTTGGCTTCATAGGGAAGAAATCCATGTTTCTGCTCTGGTTAGTAGGAATTCTGAGATTAAAGAGTGTAGGTATGCTGTTAGTTCAGTTTTCCATCTGATTTATTCCCTGCTTTAATGGCTGCAGCTGCTGGGTGTCCCTCTTGGGCCCTGCATCCTGGATGGAAGTCCCAGTTCATGCTGGGGCTGGAAAACTGCATGGACAGGTTGGCTGGGCTGGAACCAAGGAGCTTTTCTGCCATGGGAGACAATGATCTGGGGCTGAGTTCAGTGTCCTGCTGCAGCTCACGCACCCCATCCCGCTGGAGTGTCCTACTCCAGCTCGGGCACCCCATCCTGCTGGAGTAAGTGCATCTTCTCTCCACTGCCATGTCCGAAGGGCTACTGCAGGAGAAAGTTCTTTGATTACTGGAAATCCCCCCCTCGGATATTCTGTCAGATCAAACTGCTCTAATCAATCTCCCAAACTGGTTTTTCCTCCACAGTATTTGCCACTTCTGATGCATTTGAGGAGTTCAGAGCCTCATCCCTCTCTTCAGGCTCCAGCAGCTCCCAGCCAGCCCTCCTTGGAAGCCCAAGGATATTGGTGCTTGTGAAACACAAGTTGTGTGTGTTAACTAGGTGTGGTTCTCAACATCCGTCGGGGTGAGACACATCAGGGCATCACAGCCTGGGGGTCTACCTGCCTCTTCCCAGGAAACCACCTTGGATCCTGCCTTGTTGGGCTCCCTGCATCCCTGAAAACTGACCCAGTGGCTCGTGACTGCCCCTGGGCTTGCAGCAGTGGGGTCTGTCCTTCAGCTGCTCCTGAGCACGTGGTGTTTCCTAAGAGGCATCTGTTGAGAAGGGGCTTGGTGGGTGCCCTTCTCAAGGGGAGTGCCAGGAGAGCCCCGAGTGCCACCAGCTGTGGCAGCAGGGATGGCACAGCTGCTCCCAGAGGTGACCCAGGGTGGGATGGGAGCCGAGGTGTCGCTGAAATAACGTCCTGGTCTGGTTTGATCCACCAAACAGACACCAAAATCCAGTTATTTTAGTTTGCTCAGGTCTAGACAAACCAAAATACGTACACAAGTGGGACAGGGCTGCAAAGCCAACCCAGCCTTTCCCCTCGCAGGCACTTAGGTCATGTTTCAAAACAATGACTAAGTGCTCTATTTTAACAGATTACTCGTGTAAGTCCAAAATACCCAAATGCAGCACGTTGGTACCTGATAGAACAACCAGGACAAAGCCTCGTTTGCCTGAAATGGGGGATTTCTGCTGCTGGTGGTTCCCCAGCTCGTTTTTGAACAGTCGGCTGCGAAATGCCAGCTTTAATACGACTTCCACATTTCTAACAGCTCTTTTATTTAGCAGCAGGAATCTTATCAGCTCTCCAGTGGGTTTTGGTTAGAGCTGTCTGTTGGCAAAGCATGAGATGGATGTGTAAGGAAGTCATTCCCTTGGCGGAGTGAAGCTCCTGTGGCCTAAGGGAGCTTTGCAAAGCCAGAGAGGGAGAAAAGGCCTCAAAAGAGATTGTTTCTGTGTTGTGCTACAGTAATGAAGTGTTGGCTCCAGGCAAGTGGGGCTGTCACTGCTTCAAACCCCACAGAATGCCTTGAGTCTGCCCCGTTTGTGGAAAACATCTTGTTTGAAGGTCACGCTTCTGGATTGTGTGTGATGTGCTCAGTTGGGATGTATCAGTAGGAGATAGAACATGATCCATAAAATTATTGTAATGCAGCCTTGTCTTCACTACCCTGCTAAGAATGATGGCATGCATAAATTACAGGAGACTGGGATCAACAGGAACGTTTCCTGTTATCCTTGGTGAGAAATGAGGCTGATGCTGATTTAGTCATGACCTTCCCAGGAGCCCTCATGTGCTCTGCCTTGTCTGGGTGTGGTGTAGCTGTCCCGAGGTGCCACCAGGCCTGGGAGCAGTGACAGCCTTGGACTCAACATGAGGACAAACCCTGAACCTCAAACGTGGGGTCAATGTTGGGCCCCTCACGACAAGAAAGACACTGAGGGTCTGGAGCATGTCCAGGGAAGGGAACAGAGCTGGGAAGGGTCTGGAGCAGCAGGAGGGAGCTGGGGGGGCTCAGCCTGGAGAAAAGGAGGCTCAGGGGGGACCTTGTGGCTCTGCAAGTCCCTGCCAGGAGATGGGAGCTGGGAGGGGTCGGGCTCTGCTCCAGGAACAGGGAGAGGAGCAGAGGGAACGGGCTCAGGTGGGACAGGGGGGACAGCAGGAGGAATTCCTGCCTGGAAAGGGTGGGCAGACATTGGAAGGGGCTGCCCAGGACAGCGGTGGAGTCCCCATTCTTGGAGGGATTTCAAAGCCCTGTGGATGTGGCACTTGGAGACACGGTCAGTGGTGGCCTTGGCAGTGCTGGGGGATGGTTGGACTGGATGGTCTGAGAGGGCTTTTCCAGCCTAAACAACTCTGTGATTCCCACAGCTGGACCAGCTGCAACATCTGCCTGGATGTTCTTGTTACTGGGGCTTTTGGTCAGGAGGGAGGTCACACCACGACTGCTCCAGGCCAAAGATGAGCTGGGACACCTGTGTCACCTCCTGGCAGCCTCCGGGTGGTGGAAGTTGTGTGTATGAAATGTCACCTGATTTAGTGTGGCTTTAATGCCTCCTGGTTGTTTAGAAAGCAAAGCTTTTGATTACAAATTATCATCCTCTGTGTACCTTGTGGGAAGCTGTTGGTGTTCCTCTTTCTAATCCCTTTTCAGCCTGGAATTCTTTTATATATACAGTATTTTAAAAAAGGAAAAAGCCCAGAGCTCTGTGCAGCTTCAAATTCCTGACTTTTTAAATTGAAAAGGCAGTTTCCAAGAACTTACTTTATGTGAGTTGCTTTTAAAGGTCCCTTCCAACCCAAACTGTCCCGTGGCTCCAAAGATGCCTCATCCCAAGTCACAGATTATCTTGGGTTTCTTTCAAATGAGCCAGGGAGTGCAGGAGAATCCTCTGTGATGAAAAGAGCTGAAAGTCTGGTGCCCAACCATACACTTTACAAATTTAACTGATTGGAAAAGTGGAGGTATTTATGTAGCACGTGAGTCCTCTGGGCCGAGGGGGATGTGTTTAAAAGGGTGCAGGTTCACTGCTCCCTTCCTCAGCTTAGGCTTGAAAAAACACGATTGTTGTGACTGGAGCAACTCAAACTTCCTCGTGTGTCTCGCCTGGAGAGATAATGAGTCATGTGTGGCCATGGCTGAGCAGCTCTCCACAATCCCAGCCCATTATCTAAATGTCTGATTTGGCTCCTGAGCACCGAGTTCCCAGGATTTCCTTTTCTTTCCTGGGATTTCATTACCTTCCTGGTGCTGAGCGGGTCCTTTGGCAGGGGAGGCGCCTCGCTCGGGTTTCCGAGGTGCAGCCTGCGAGGAAAGGGTGTCTGCAGGCAGGGACAAAGAGCATTTCTGTGTGCCTGACTTCCTTTCATCCCGGGCCTCTCCAGGAGATGGTCGGTGCTGCTCCGTGGCCATGAATGCCAATAGACCCTCTGTATAGACACATTCCTGCAGTGCTGCAGCCTTGGCAGAAGCTCTGGGAGCCGAGGAGAAAGCAGACACGAAAGGTCATGTCTATTTAGTTTAGGGCTGCTCGATTCTTCTTTTTAAGAGCTGTAACTGTAGCTGAATGGGCAGAAGTGCCAGAAATGGAGAGTTCCCAGGCAGGAATGGGGGGCCTGAGGAGGTGGAAATCCTCTGGGATGTGGGGGGTTTTGTCTTCTTACAGCTGCATCACTTCCAAACTAAGTTATCTTGGGAAAGATGTGTCAGGGAATTCTGTGCCTGGCAGCTCAGGTGACAGGGATGGTCCTCCTGTTGCTTCCCTTTTGTGTTGATAAGGGGTTTAAACGTGACCCGAGCTCTGATGCTGCTGCCATCTGCCCTTTGCAAGGGAAAGCCATGAAACAGGAAGCCTTTTCCTTAGTAAATAACATTTATGGCCTTTGGAGCCGGGTTATACCTCTCTGATAGCCTGGGAAAGCCTTTGAAGGACAGAAGGTGTCCCTGGGGAAGGGCCAGGACCTGAGCCTGCCTATTCACATGGAGATGGAATTCTTTACATATCCAAGTATTGGCTGTTTCCAAGGTGTCTTATCTGTAAACTCGGGGAGTTTCAGGCTCGGGAGAAAAGCTGCTGGATAACAACAACTCTTCCTGCTCCCTTAGATCTCTGTTTGCAGGGATTTCACGCCTTGGCTGGGCGTTGCAGGAAGTGTATTTTATCCCAGTGGAAAACTGACAGGGCACAACTGGAAAGAAGATCAGACTGTCTCTGGCAATTATTAATCAGTTTTATCTCCTTTTTTTCTTGTTCTTCTTTTAAATAAAATATTAGGCAACTCTGCTAGTGCTCCCCTCATTTGCATCAGTTGCTGCTGCTGCCGCATACGTATGTGAATTATGGAGATCATTCAGTCGGCTCTCCCAGCAAATGTAGTTGTGCCTCCTGGGATTTTAGTTGCTTTGTGACTTTCCTGGGGCTGAGGGAATAATCCCTTATCTCCAAGAGCAGGGCTGTTCCCCAGGAGCCCTTTGGCTGCTGTGGGGTGGCAGCAGCTTCACAGGGTGCTGGAAACCTCCCTGCTCTAAAGCCTCCTGGCATGGCTTTTCCTGGGACTCCTCGGGGCCTGATTTGTGGGGGGAATCCTCCAGTTTGGGCTGCTCTGAAGAGCCTTTTGAGGCAGCACAGCCCAAAGTTGAAAAGGTAACACTGGAGAAGTATTTTCCTTGAGGAGAAATGCATCCAGCCACCCCTCTGACATGAGAGTGTGCACAGGAACACAGCTGCAGGGTTGGGGACTCACAGAACCCCAGGATGGTTTGGGATGGAAGGGACCTTAAATCCCATTTCATTCCAGCCCTTCACCGTGGCTTCCACCAGAGCAAGTTGGTCCACGCTCTGTCCAGCCTGGCCTTGAACACTTCCAGTCGTGGGCACCCCCAGTGTTGCTGTTCTGGTCCGACGGAGCGAGTTGGGAATCCCCAGACTCTGCTTTGGTGGTTGGGACAGGTTCGTTTTCATGGCCTGAAACTGAACAAGGCAGAGCAACCTGTGGTGTTGGAAACAACTGGACACAACAGGAATGGAGATGTTCAGCTGTGCTAGGGTGTCTGAAAACCCCCACTGTAAATAAGGATGGCATTGGTGTCCTGGGGCTTGAAAGGATTTTGGCCTGCATAAAACTTGAAGTCAAATGGTGATAAAGAAGTAACATTCCCAAGGGGAGTGGGCTTCTAGCAGACTGTGGAGGAGGGGGTGTTTTATTTTCTTTAAAGGCAGATTATTTAAATATACAGTAATTCTGCATATAAAAGCTGCTGCAGTGTTCAGAAAAAGGCTTTGTGAAACAGTAACTAGCAATAAAAGTAGCTTAAAAGACTGTGTGTCACTCAAATGTATTAAACTGGTGGCATCGAGGTCAGGAAAGAGGGAGGTGGAGAAGAAAACTTTCATGCTGCAATAAATAAATATATAAATATAAAATGAGGGTAGATATGATGTTATTCAGGTTGTGGCTGTTCCAGTCGGCAAAGCCGGGTCTGCCCATGATAAATTAGCTTGTTTATTCCTACCCTGCAGTCGTTAGGGTAATGAAGCAGAAGCCCTTTGTGTGTGCTCGCTGGGAAGTGCTGGCTGGCGCGGAAGGGGGTAATTGAGTAGAAAAGCAGAATGCTCCCGGGGCCGGGAGAAGTTAAATCCCCCCGAGGTCAGGGGGATTCAGCCTTTAATCAGTGTGGACACAATGCAATTGAGAGTTTCCAAAGGGCTTGTTTATGGGGCGGGAGCAAGGGTCGGTGGTTAATGGAAGGGCTGGAGGTGTTCGGGATGAGAAGGTGCAAAATGTGGATCGCAGCGGTGAGGGCTCCTGGGGGTGCCACCTGTAACCTGTGTGCAGGAGGGAGGGATTAGTGGAGGGTTCCTCACAGGAGCTTCTTGAAGATTTAATTATTTAAATTAAAATACTGAGCCATGGTGGTTCATACCCAAATGTATGTAATATCCTAAAACAAAAAGGCTGAAAAATTGAGCTCACTTATGTGTCATTTTCTTACCTAAAGATTTAAGTCTAAAACCAGAGAAACAGTGTATTTTATTTTTTTTTTAACCTCCTGAGTTAAGCCCCTTGGCTCTTTGTTTCTGCTGAGCTGGTGGGATCAGACCCTGCTCCCTGCTCTGACCTGCCTGAATGGACAGTGTGATGTTCTCTGCAGGAGCTGCTTCAGCCTTGAGACACAGCTGAGAGGGCTCTGACAGAGCACCACAGCCCTCCCTGGGCACTGGTGGCAACACTGCTGAAGGTGCCTGGCTCTCCAAGTATTCCCTGGCTAAAACCATCACGGGGAGCAGCAGGATCTGCCCTGCCCCTTGAATTTGAGATATCCTGGTGCTTCTCCATGGAGCCAAGCATCTCCAAAGGCTCTGCTGGAGGAGGTGCAGAGGGAGCTGCCCCGTTCCCAGCACATGCCGGTTGCCTCATGCCTTTGAAACAACTGTGTTTATAACCATCCATGCTGAAGGGGGAAGCTGGGAAGGGGCTCTTCATCTAGAAGGGCAGCGACAGGACAAGGACTAATGGACTCGGACTGAAGGAGGGGAAATACATACAAAATAAATCCTTCTCTGTGAGAGTGGAGAGGCTCTGGCACAGGTTGGGCAGAGAAGCTGTGGCTGCCCCTGGATCCCTGGGAGTGTCCAAGGCCAGGTTGGACGAGGCTTGGAGCACCCTGGGCTGGTGGGAGGTGTCCCTGCCCATGGCAGGGGGTGGAACGGGATGGGATTTAAAATTCTTCCCGATCCAAACCGTCCTGAGATCCTCTGGCAGCTCCGGCAGCCCCTGGCTACGGCTTTGGGCATCTGGTACTGCTGGCGTTGAACCCTTTGGGGTCTCTGCCCCATGGCTGCTCCTGCCCCTGGAGCCAGGGCTCCTTGTCAGGGGCTCCCTGGGCAGACCCAGCCCCTCCTTTCAGGGCTGGCTCCCAGAGAGGAGCCGTGCTCCGATCTGGCGTCTCCCAAACCTCCCTGATGGAAGCGCTGCTCCTCAGTGACTCCGGGTGGTACCTGCCTTCCCACAGCAAGCAGCTGCAGCGCAGGCTGAGGCTCTTCCACTGCGTTATGCACCAAGAGCTATTGAATTATGTCCAGGCTGCCACATATCCCGGGACACCCGGAGGCTCCCCCTGCCCAAGGCAGCAGGGCTGGGAGCAGCCGCCTTGGCACCTCGGCACAGCCCAAATCCCCCGGGGCGAGCTTTGTTTTGCATAGCACTTTGTAATGCTGTTAGTTGACTTGGCTGCAGCTTCACACAGCATTTTTTTCCACTTGGTTCAACACTCACTTGAATTTAACGGGCCAGGAGCCAAATCAGTAATGGAAGCCAAGCGCCGACGTTTGTTTGGTGCGTGGTTCCCGACGAGGAATATATATAGTAATTGTCTCTTGCTCCTCAAAGCTGTAACTTTGGCAGAGGGGAGGCTGGAGGGAGCGTGCCAAGTGTTTAAAATCATAATCAGGCAGTGATGAAAACATGTATTTATGGCTATAATGAGTTGCATCAAAGCGAGGAACATTCGGCTCCTCTGTAGAAGGAGCGATGTCTCTTAATTCAGAAATGCCTGCTTCAAAATCACACAGAATCTGTCAGAGCTGAAGAGCTCAGAGCTTGGCTGGAATGTCTGCCTTATTTCACAACAATCTTCCTGATATTCCCTTCCAGCTGCAGTTTTAGCCGTGGTTATTGAACTCTGCATCGAGGCACGATGCAGGAATCAACACTTACTGCAGTGTTTTATGCACTATGGGCACAGCATGAAAGTGTTCGGTGACCCTGGGCTGGCAGCTTCATTTGTTTGTTAATGCTTTGGTTTATGCTGGTTTATTTTAGTCTATTTTATTCTGCTTTGCTGTTTCTTCCTGGCACATCAATACCTGCCTTTTAGGGGGGGCTGTTTTGATGTGTGAGCTTGGTGTGGTTCCTGGGGGAGCTCTGGGTGTGGCGAGGGCTCGGGGTGCAGCAGTGCCAGGTGTCACTGTGGGCTGAGGTCGAGAGCAGGTATGAGTGGAATCATTTTGATTGGAGTCCAGGAGTATTCGTGGAATCCTCTAGGTTGGATTCCAGGAGTATTCGTGGAATCCTCTAGGTTGGAAAAGCCCTCCAAGGTCATTGAGCCCTCCCATTAACCCAGCAATGGCATTCCTCTGGAGCACACCCTTCTGTGGGACTGTGCAGCTGGAAGAAACTCAGTGCTGTCAAAAAAATGGCAAAAATGCAGTTTATAAACAAGGGCTTTTGAGTAACTTCCTGCGGCCCCGGGCTGAGTCACCTCCCTGCCGTGGGAAGGGGCCGGCTGTCACCCTGGGAGGGCAGGTGCTCCACGGGGTTCCTGGCTGGCATCCCAACCAGCTCCAGAGCTGCTGGGATGATCCTGCTGTGCCCAAATTACACGGGAGCCAGGGCTGAATCATCAGGGTGTAGCAGCAGCGTGTGCGGGGGACACGGGGCTCGGCTCAGGGGGTTGTCCTCATCGGGATATGGGACTTTTTTGGCGGACTGTGATCTGCTTGGGATGTCCAGGACCACCTGTCAGAACCAGGATGGTGACAACATGAAATTGCCTTCTGCAGGAGCCCCCCAGTTTCACATGAGCATCTTTAAAAACAATAAGTATCCCTTATTCTATACACTTGAATGTCCCTTTTTGTATGTGCTGCTTCTGTTTTAATCCACGGTACAGGAACATTTCAGTGCTTATCCCCTGCATTAAAATATCTTTTACATTATAAGGTTAAGTTTTGCACTTAATTTTTTGAATTTCAAATCTTGCTTTCAGTTTTAAAAGATCTGGATAGTTTGGGATTCGAATAAATGACACTTCACAAATTTGTATTCCATAACTTCTGTTTCTTCTAATTCAAATGGAAACAGACATCAAGAAGACTCTTTGAACCAGCCTGAAAAGGAGGTAACCTGTTCCACCTGTTTCCCAAAACCTGTGAAGGTAGAAGGAATTCACTGCAGCATGTCCAGTGGTTTCTTCTTGGTGATGCTTTAGAAAATGGGACAGTTCTGGCTTAACTGGAGTGAAATTTTTTGAGCTCGCTGTTGTGCCAAAAAAATGACAAAAGGGGACCCGTAAGGGTCAGGAATTACTGACCTTCTGGCCTTTCTAACCCATGGAAGGCCCTCGGATGATCCTGGGGCCTGAGGAGCTGGAGCAGCCCCAGCTCTGCTGGTCTTTCTGCTCTGCCACTTCTGTGCCACATTAAAATACTGATTTCCCCGGGTGATGTTGGAAGCAGGCTAGGACTGCTGTCGTAGAGAGTCTTTGTGTGGCACATTTGAGTGGTTCAGAATCCTTTCCATTCCCTTGGATTCAGAGGTGTTGGGGGCCAGCAGCAGAGGGTGAGCAGGGCTGTCTGGACCACCTGGCTCTGTGTGCCCCACAGAGCGGGTTGGGTGAGGCTGAGGTGGCTCCCCCAGCAGGTGTGCAGACAGCAGATGTTGGGGATGGCCCTGGCCTGGGTTAGGTGCAAAGTGGTGCTGCTCTCCTGTTACCAAAGATGCTGAAAAAAACCTATGGGAATCCCAGACTGGCTTGGATTTGGTGGGATCTTAAAGCTCATCGTGCTGCAGGCCCCTGCCTTGGGCTTCAGCAGGGGGAAAACCCTTCCTGCCCGAGGAGATGTGTGGCCTTGTGTGATTCAGGCAATGCCCTGCAGGACCACGAGGTTTAGGATTAGTTTACCCATCCAGGTTTATCTGGGCATGTGCTTTGCCTGTGGGTTTGCTTGAGTGAGCACACGGGAAGGGTGTTTGCACAGGAGACACTTGCAGTAACTCGGGATGGTTTCGGTGTGATGAGGCATCTGGGACTGAGCCGGCAGATCCCAGCTCTTCTGCTAATCCTAATGTGATCCCACTACAAAGTCTAATGGGCCTGTGGACATAATAAATTTAATTACTCGACTGGGAGATCAAGGAGCTGTGAAAGAGCAGCATTGGGTGCATTTATTTCAAATTGCCTTCAAAGAGTTGAACGGGGCACTGGTATTTTGGTGGGGAAACCACTGTCTGAGCTCTCTGAGGGTGCTACAAATGTGGTTCTCTTCCCTTCACAGCTCCCAGCCCCACCACAGCTGTTCCCTACATGTCAGTGAAGTGCATTGACGTAAGGAAGAACCACCACAAGACCAAGTGGCTGATGCCCTGGGGACCCAACCACTGCAAGAAGCTGAAGGACTTCGACGAGGCGGTGAGCCGGCAGATCGAGGCCAACGACATCGTGTTCGCCGTGCACGTCCCGCTGCCCACCAAGGAGATGAGCCCCTGGTTCCAGTTCATGCTCTTCATCATGCAGCTGGACATCGCCTTCAAGATGGACAATGACCTCAGTGAGTGACTGTCCCCTGGGAAGGGCTGCTGGGCTCTCATGTCCCTGCGTGGTTCCCTTTATGTTGCTTGCGTCTTGGGTCATGTGTTGACTGCTGGTGCCCCACAGGTGCAGGAGCATCTTCTGAGGGTGGGAATGATAATCATGGAATGGGTTGGAAAGGAACTTTAAAGCCCATCCCATCCCACCCTCTGCCATGGGCAGGGACACCTTCCACCAGCCCAGGGTGCTCCAAGCCCCGTCCAACCTGGCCTTGGACACTTCCAGGGATCCAGGGGCAGCCACAGCTTCTCTACCCACCCTGTGCCAGTCCCTGCCCACCCTCACAACCAAGAATTCCTTCCCAATACCCCATCTAAACCTGCTCTCTTTCAGTTGGGGTTGTTTATATTAGTTGTTTCAGTTAGCTACTGTTTATATACAAAACAAATACATAAATATAAATATACAAAGCCCCCCAAAACACAAGGAAAAAATACCAAACTCAAAAATAATGCTGCGATAAAATCTGCAAAATCATGTTGGGAGCAGCAAGGGCAGGACTGCTCTGCCCCTTCCTGGAAGAAGCTGTGCACATGTCTGCATGTTTTAGTGTTTGGGGAAAGTCCCTCTCTAACAACCCTAACCTACAAGGAATAAACAGTGTGATTTTCAGACTGGTTGAACTGGGGTGTCTGTGGCTGCAGCCTGGCTGGGTTGGACCCGTGTGGTGGATGAGCTCAGAGGGTAAATCTGATTTAGGAGCCGGGGATGTGAACCAGCAAACAGGAGCAGCCAGGTCGCTGCTGATCTGCTGAGCTTCCATGCCAGCTTTGTTTCCTTCGCTTCTTGACCCCTCAGCATGGACCTGTTGCTGTTGGCTATTTATCATGGAGTCCCACACTGGTTTGGGTTGGGAGGGACCTCAAAGCCCATCCAGTCCCACCCCTGCCATGGGCAGGGACACCTCCCACTGCCTCAAGGTGCTCCAAACCCTGTCCAGCCTGGCCTTGGACACTTCCAGGGATGGGGCAGGGGTTATATTGAATGGATCATCGTTAAGATAAGTTAAAGATGAGAGTGTAGAACGCTGACACGTGTGTTCTTATCCCTGTAATTATCTCTGAAATGCAGAGAGAGCAGCTTTGGGACTTTGTTAAGGCCTCAACTTCTGAGACTGGAAGAGGTGGCTGTGTTAGGGAAACTCTGCTTTGATCCGAGGCTTTTCATGTGGAACCACTGAGCTGGAGTTGGGAATGGCTGAGCACCTGGAGCTGCTGGAATGCCAAACAAGCTTCTGGCAGCATTTCTGCTGTAAGAGCAGAGCCTTTGCTTCAGGTCATTGTCTGTGCCCTCTGGTGACTGAGTCCTGCAAAGGTGGGAACTTCTTTTGAGATCTAAAAGCAGAAAAGCTCCTCTTGGGTCACCCCCTGGGGAGTAAAAGGGAGATTTAGGGTGGGCTTTGTCACTGTTGTGGCTGGGAGAGGCTCAGTTCCTGCCACTTGCACTTCAGGAGCCTCTGATTTTCTCTATAAGAAGCACTGGGACATGAGCAACATTAATATTTCTTATGGTGTGAGCTTGTTTGGCACATCCAGAAGGTTTTGTTTCATTGAAGAAGTATTTTAAAAGCTGTTTTCCAACACTTTGGGCAAAGCTGAAGGCAGATGTAAAGTAAGTGCAGAAACCAGAGAATTAACACATTTCTTTCTTTCTAGATTGTGTTGCAACATGTCTTAATGAAATAAGAACAAATCTTGCTAAGGTGGAGTAATTGCATAAAGTGTGTCTGTATCCTGGGGTTAACCTGGACCTAATGCAGGAGCCTCTCTGGTGATTGGGATCAGCTCCTCTGAAGGGGCAGTGGTGAGGATGTGAAATAACCTCATTTCTTCTTCTAAAGCAACAATTCAAATTTCTTTTCTCCCAAGCTCTGAGCCCTCAAGTCCAGCACTCTCCTGCCGTGCCAATGCCAGCAGGGGCTGGTGCCAAACCAGGGACACTCCTGGAAGGCACCATAGCTGGCAAAGCCTCTGCCTCCTGTTGTAAGGACTGTCTTGGAGCTGCCGCAGATCATCCAGGAAAGCAGCACTGCCTGGGAACTGCACAGGCTTTATCCTCCTGGAAAGCTGCTGCCTGGGGAAATGTCCTGCTCACCCTGCTCCTGGAGCCCCACGACATGGTCTGAATGTGCTGGGCAAGGTCCTGGGCTCTGCTGAGCCCCCCTTGACCTTCACCAGAGGCGTTGCTGAGCCACATCAAACTATCACCTGCTCTTGTCCTCAAAGGCACTTGGTCATCCTCTTCCCCTGCAAGCCATAAGCAAGGCCAACACCCAGAATAAACTGGCATTTGTTTTTTCCAAGGATGCTGAGTGCTGCCACCCTCCTGGGAAAGGGGTGCTCCAGCACGGACAGCCAGGCTGTGCCTGTGGGGAGACGTCGGTGACTCACGGCTGACTCCTCATCCCTGGAGAGCAGGAGTCGTGCCTGTGTCAGCCCTGCTCAGCCAGCAGGGCTTGTCCTGGAGCACAGGGGAAGGAATCCTGGGTAAGGTGCCCTGGCTGAGCATCCTGGAATGCCCCTGGGACCTGCACCCTTCAGAGGAGCAACCAGCCCTAATCACCTTCACCTTGGGAACTCTCTCTGGACTTTCACTGGTTTTGAAACACAGGTGTTTAAAAGCTGAACTACTTCACTGTGTTTATCCTTCCCAGAAATCTGGGCGAGACTCAGACTGTTCCTTTGAGGAAGAGGTTATTTCTGTGCCCAAGCTGTCCCTGTCCTTTCTTGATGCATTGTGCACTCAATTATTAAAACCCCTTCCCAGAACTGGGAAAGGCTGGGATGAGACAGAAGTTCTTTGAAGTTGAAATGCAGTTCTTCACAGTCACAGGGCTGAGTGCTGCAGCCTCCTGTTCTAATTCATCCAGCCTTGGACTACTCAGTAGAATTTGAGATTTTCGGGAGCTGGTGGAGCATGCAAGTGTAATGCAAATAATTCCAGGGTTTCTGTGTGCCTGCCATAGGCTTCTCCCCAGCCAGCTGTGCCAGGGTGCAACTGGCACAGAGCTGCCTCCTCAATCAACTTGGCTGTTTTTTGGCTATTGTGATGTGAGTGAAGATATCCTGAGCAAGGATCACACTAAAGTGCACTATGGAAAAGATCCCAGGCCAGAAAACGCCAATGGGAAGAGTTATGGGGAGTCCAGTGCTGTGGGAGGGTCACAGCTCTGAGACTTTGATGCTTTGGAGCATCCCATAGCCCTGGGATGGAAAAGCCAGTGAGGTGTCTAAGCTGGGACCCTCACAGGCGCATGTCTTCTCCTTGCCAGGCCACCCTGGAGCGTGCAATCCCCTCAGTGAGCCTGGGTCAGTGCTGTGGGGTTGGCAGGACAGTCCTGGGGCACAGTGAGGTTGTCCCTCAGGGGCTGAGCTGCTCCTCTCAGGTGGCTTTACCGGGCTCTGGATTAACCACACATCACCCCCAAGACCTGTGTAGGCAAGGCTGACCTGGAGGTGCTATGGGGAGGTGCCTGGTGTGGTCCTTGTGAGATGAGGGTCCCTGGCCAGGGGTAACTTCAGCTCTCGGTGTTGAATAAGACAAATTTCTGCCTTTAATTGTTAGGAAATTCTGGAGAACCTTGAGAAACAGTTATGGAGGAACTGAATAACTGGGGTGGCTTGGTTTGGAAGTGACCTTAAAGCTCATCTGATTCCAACCCCTGGCATGGGCAGGGACACCTCCCACCAGCCCAGGGCGCTCCAAGCCCTGTCCAGCCTGGCCTTGGACACTTGCAGGGAACCAGGGGCAGCCACAGCTTCTCTGCCCACCCTGTGCCAGGGCCTGCCCACCCTCCCAGCCAGGAATTCCTTCCTAATATCCCATCTAACTCGCCCTCTGGCAGTGGGAAGCTGTTTAACGCTGTGCAGGAAAAGGACGCCCACCCCCTCCCAAATCTGACATTTTGGTATTAATGTGAATAAGGCACAAATCTTAAAATTCATTTCCCTGCCAGGCAGTGTCACTGTCCTTATTTGTTCCTCGGGGACAGTGGGAGTTGCTGGTGGAGGGCTGAGAGTGAGCTGGTGTAGGACTGTCCATGGAGTCATGGAATCATTTAGGTTGGAAAAGACCCGTAAGATTGAGTCCAGCTGCTAACCCAGCCCTGCCATCAGTCTGCTGTGCTGAGTGTATGTCTGCATGTGTACATATATATCTATATTTCATGTTGACAGCCTTGAAGAGTCTTTGCACAAAGCTCTTTTCCAACGGGAGGTGTCACCCCAATGCAGAGGCTGATGGAGGGAGCCTCTAATCCATTGGCCTGGAAAAGCACACAGCATCCATCTTCTGCCTTCTGGTTTTCATACATGATGGCAGCAGCAACATTTGGACTGCAAAGATGAAATGCTGAAAGCTGTTTTTGTTGGATTTAATCCCAAGCATTCCAGTTGGTTTTATGGCTTCTGAAATGGAGTCTGTAGTTCTTTTTAGCTGGGCCAAGTTCAACCTTATGTTCCCATTTATCTGTTTTGCTGGTCTCCTAAACAGCGGATCTGAGATGGCAAAGTCATGTTTCATGGAAACCCAACTCGTGGCATCTCTGGGCAGGAACTGGATGTGGATCAGGATGGTATAGATGGTGTGCCAAAAATTGCTCAGAAGAATCTTGATGCCCCCACATCAGATGCAAAACCTGACCACCTCTGAACAACATATCAATAGCAGCTCCCAGCCACAGATCCCATGCACACCCCTTCCCATCAGTTTGGATGAGTGTGCCACCACCTGTTCCCAACAAAAACGCATCTTCTCCACGGTGGATGGTTCCATAACCATCCTCTGCAGCCCTTCCAACAGCCATGGCTCTGGGACTTCAGTGCTCTGCAGAAAGAGGCTGGGCTGTAGCAGGAACATGCTCATTTTGGAGCGTGTTCCTCATTCAGAGCCTTCCCTGGGATCTGTGCCTGGCAAACAGGAGGATTTTACATCTGGTGGAGCTGGTACAGACTTGCCTCGGGGTTTTGAACATGTTGGTGTGCTGCTCCTTTGCATCTTCAGCTGCAGCTCTGTGCTTCATGAACATGCTCAGCTGTGGCACCTCACCAAGCCTGTTCCAGCCTCCCTGGCTCCTTGCAGCAGCAGCAGCAGCAGCAGCAACCCCCCAGCAGTGTCCTGGCAAGAGCTCTTCTCCAGGCAGTTGTGTGCGTCCTCTCACACGGACACTGCCAGGATGTGTGACCTCACCAGGGCACGAGCTCCGTGGGTGTCACTGATGGGCGAGCTGGGGCATCTGCAAAGGCAGCAACGAGTCAGTGCAGGTGTGGGTGAGGAGGGGAGGGCCCCAAAAGCCTTCCAGAGAACAACTTCAGCTAAACAAGGCAGAGAAAACATCAGTGCCGTTGGGTGTGCTGTTGTTTCTGAGGTTGGGTCCAGTGAGGGCAGCAAAACTTCAATTCCTTAATTTTCTTTAGAAAGGAACTTTGGGTGGTGCCTTCTGATGACTCTGGGAACATAACCAGCCTCGTGTGTCCCCCTCTCTTGCAGAGGAGAATGCAGAGATCACGCTGGACGTGGCGCTGGCCTATCGCGATGACACGTTCAGCGAGTGGCAGGAAATAGCTCATGCCATCGAGAACAGGAAGCTGAAGTGCATCTTCACCTCACCAAAAGTAAGGAGTTTGGATGATGCTGGTGGTGGGGATGGATCTAAGTTGTTCTTTTCCAGTCACAGAATCACAGAATCACCCTTTCTGTGAAGGAATTGTCCCAGTATCCAACCTGAACCTTCCCTGGCACAACCTGAGGCTGTTTCCTCGTGTCCTGTCACTACCTGGAAGAGGCCAAATCCCCCCTGGCTGCACCCTCCTGCCAGGGAGCTGTAAAAAGTTCATCTTGGAAGGCTCCCTTGACTTTACTGGAGAGCCTGAAATGTGAACCAACTTGAGGTCAAACTTATTGACTTAATGACCCGAACCAATCAAAAGCGTGAGGATAAACGTTCCCAGGCCACTGTCTCTCGCAGGCTCTCCCCAGGCAGAGGCTGCAGTTGGCAGACAGGCTGTTGGTGCTCCCAGTGCTCCCAGTTGAGTGCTCTTGCAGGCTCTCCATGGGGGCTGACGGCCCTGTCTGTGCTCCCTGCCCTTTCCCCAGACCCAGGAGTCCGAGGGCCGGCACTACGACTGCGACTTCCTGCCCTTCATGGAGATCGGCAGCGTGGCACACAAGTACTACCTCATCAACATCCGCCTGCCCGTCAACGAGAGGAGGGGCATCAACGTGGGCATCGGCGAGATCAAGGACATCCGCTTGGTGGTGAGTCCCCGGGGTGGCTACCTGCCCTGCCTCCTGCCCTGCCTCCTGCCCTGCCTCCTGCCCTGCCTCCTGCCCTGAGCTGCTCCGCTCCTGCCTCAGCCAGGACTGCCCTCCTTCCCAAGCGATGCCCTCTTTGCCCTTCAGAGGAGCCCTCCCTGAGCCTTGAGCCCTGTGACCCCCTCCAAAGCCATGGCTCTGAGCTCCCCTCTGCCCTCCCCACCCCACCAGAGTCCTCCCTCTCACGGGGAGGAGCAGAACAGCAGGGCCTGGAGTTGGTTGTGGCATCCAGATGGCTGGGACAGCTGTCAGTGGTCCTTGCTCCTGCCCTCCTTTGGGGCTTGGTGCCCGTGGATGCTTTTCCCGGCTGTCCCTGTCAGCAGAGCAGGGAGCCAGGGCCTTTGGTGGCTGCAGACAGTGGTGGGAGGGCACGTGGCTGGAGAAACACCTTCATTTGGCTGATGCTCTTCCCACCAGTGATGACTTGGCTCCATGAGTATCCCGTTACTTGTCTGGGAGTAATTCTGGCAGCTTTTTCCGTGTTGTGTCAGAATCCCCACTCCCACCTCGTGTCTGTTGGCATTTGTGTTCAGACCTTCTGGAACCTGCCCAAGTGGCCCAGGGACTCAGTGGGCACCTGTTCCCTTTCCAGTGTTGGCCAGACCATGTCTTTGGGATGCACTGCCATGTGTGTGCCTCTCCTGCCACTCCAAATAGGAAGGAGGAGCACGGAATGACAGTGTTAAACCTTCTACAGCAGTCATATTCCACCTTGGTTTTCCTTAGGGCATCCATCAGAACGGAGGCTTCACCAAAGTGTGGTTTGCCATGAAGACCTTCCTGACCCCCAGCATTCTGATCATCATGGTGTGGTACTGGAGGCGGATCACGCTGATGACACGGGCTCCTGTCCTGCTGGAGAAGTGAGTCGGGGCCCAGGTGACCCTTGAGGAGGGGACAGGCTCGTTGCTCCCAGGCAGAGCCATGGCAGGGGACACAGGAATGGGCTCTTCTCCTTCCGCTCCCTCCACTCAGGAATACAGCGAGCAGAGACCTCCATAGCTTCTCTTTTCTTTCCCATTAAACCCACAGAGAAGGAGGAGCTACTTGGAGGGGATCAGTCCTAGGGGGTTTGGTGGCAGAAGGTGACACCTCCCAAATAGCTGGATTTCCTTCTGTTGCTCTCCGTGCACAGCTTTGGCTTTTGGGCCTCTGTCCTTGCCTTGCACACTGGAAAGAGATGGTGTTTCTGCCTCTCCAGGGTCATCTTTGCTCTGGGAATTTCCATGACATTCATTAACATCCCCGTGGAATGGTTTTCCATCGGATTTGACTGGACTTGGATGCTGCTCTTCGGAGACATCCGACAGGGCATTTTCTATGCCATGCTGCTCTCCTTTTGGATCATCTTCTGCGGGGAGCACATGATGGTGGGTCCCACACTGATGGGAAGGTGCTTCCCAGCTCTGATTCCAGCAATATCTGGCAGCTCCCTTGTACTTGCTCAGAGCTGGAAACGATGCTGTGAGGGCACTTCTGGCTAAATTCTTGTCCTTTTTCTCCTCCTCCAAACCTCTTGACCTGATTAGGACCAGAACGAGCGGAATCGGCTCTCGGGGTACTGGAAGCAGGTCGGGCCCATAGCTGTGGGCTCCTTCTGCCTCTTCATCTTCGACATGTGTGAGAGGTGGGTGCAGCAATCCCAGGCTCCTGGTTACCTCCCCCAGCAGGGACCAGCAGTTTCACCCCGTGGCTGCTGCACAGCCCCATCTCCCAGAGCCAGGAGAGGTTCCTGAGGGTGCTCCAAAGGTCCTGGCGTGTCATGGCCGTGAACAGCTCCCACCTCACCTCCTCCTCGCCCCCAGGGGAAAACAGCACAGCTGGTTCTGCCCATGTGGAACCTCAGGGAAAAGTTCTTCCCTCAGAGGGTGGTGGGCACTGACCAGGCTCCCCAGGACAGCGAGCACAACCCCAAGGCTGCCGGAGCTCCAGGAGGGTTTCAACAATGCTCTCAGGGACAGGGTGGGATTATTGGGGTGTCTGTGCAGGGCCAGGGGCTGGACTCATGATCCTTGTGAGTCCCTCCCAGCTGTGGATATTCTGTGGTTCCCAGGCTGCAGACCAGACATGAGGCTCTCTGGGCCTGTTGGGCTCTGACAGGTGGCGTTTTCTCTCCTCTGCAGGGGGGTGCAGCTCAAGAACCCCTTCTACAGCATCTGGACCACCGAAGTGGGCACGGAGCTGGCTGTATCCTTCCCCCAGCTCAGGCTGGGTCCATAGTAGAGGGGGGTGTTCCCCTCCTGGTATGGGAAAAGCTACTGGATTTCGGGAGGCCAGGAGTGGCTCAGGTCCCGTGGGAGATGCTGGTGTCCTTTGGAAGTGGCAGGCTTGGATCTGGGCACCTCAGGAACCTGCTGCTTGTACCATGTCCCCTTAACTTTCTCTGCCCAGATGGCCTTTATTATCGTGGCAGGGATCTGCCTGTGCCTCTATTTTCTCTTCCTGTGTTTCATGGTCTTCCAAGTGTTCAGAAACATCAGTGGGAAGCAGTCGAGCCTCCCTGCCATGAGCAAGGCTCGCCGCCTTCACTACGAGGTAACTGCCCTCCCTGGGGCACGGACTCTCCATTTGTGGACCTCAGAGTCTGTACTGAGACTCCTCTACCCATAATCTGCCCACACCTCCATTTCCCCTCCTCTGAGATTCAGTTTGGTGTCTAATGGGAAGTGCTGCCAAGACCACCTGATTTTCTGTGGTGTGAATCGTGGGGTTGTCATTTCCTTACCAAGTTGCTGGAGGGAAAGAAATAAAAACACAACGTGTTCAGCCCTTTATCCTCATTTATAGCCCAAATTTTGTCTATATTCCTGTCCTGCCTATCTCTACTGGCTGTCAGACCTGAGGAGCTCACGCTCAGTGCTTAAGCTGCTTCCACAGGGTGTGAATATTCATCGCCAAAGTTGTTCTGTTAAGCCATGGTCACAAGCCATTATCACCCATTGGGAATGCACGTAAAAAACTTAGAAAATTCGACTTGAGAGTATTTAAAGCAGATTTGGAGTGTTTCTCCCTCTAGCAGGAAGCACAAGGCTCGTGGTGCAGAGCTGCTGCTGCCACACTCGACACCCGAACATGTGGTGAGCACAGACCTGGTGTGGAAGAGTTAAATTAATAGTCATTTCTTGTGGTGTGGCACAGCAATCATGCAGACGCTGCCATTCCCACCGAAACGGGCTAAAAAACCCCAACACCCTCACACAGACCCAAAAGACTTTGTGAGTGACAAGGCAGGACTGGTGGCAGCAGGGCTGGTGAGCAGTGGGAGGGATCCCGGGCCCCAGGCTGTGTTGGGATCCCTGTTGTGTGCCAGCCAACCTGGAGCTGCGGGCTGCTGGAAAGGCTGCAGCTCCCTCCCAGCCGGGCTGGGGTGAGGAGGAGTGTGGTGGGTCTGTGCCGAGGCACCGACTGCCCCGTGTCGGTTCGGCGGGAGCCAGGAGCCAGCCCACCGCCAGCACTGCTCCATCATCCCCCTTTCCCCACGGGTCATGGAAAGGCAGAGCCGTCCAGACATCCCGGCCGGAGCATCCGGAGCGGCGCAGACGTGTGGGGAGCGGAGGAGATGGGCAGTGCTGAGCACGGCTCAGGAGTGGGTGGAAGTTGTTTTGCTTTGGGGTTTCGTGGGTTGGACCCTTTTTTTGTTTTTCATTTTTTATACTCGTGTCTTGTCTATCCTAAAACCAAAAATGGGTTTTGTGGGTTCTGTTAATGTGACCGGTGACATTTCTCTCTCAACAGGGGCTGATTTTTAGGTTCAAGTTCCTGATGCTCATCACCCTGGCCTGCGCAGCCATGACCGTCATCTTCTTCATCGTGAGCCAGGTGAGCCACAGCACTGCACTCCCTCAGAGCCAGCTCCAGCCACACAGGCAGGGCCTGTTGTAAGCACAGGTTTGATAGCAAGTTTCTTTTTAAGAAGTTGTTTCCATTTGTTTGAAGCCCTGCCATGAAATGTCTGGGGCTGGAGCAGCACAAAGGCTGCTGGCTCCTGGGAGTGCTGGGGCTGTGCTGGGTGGAACGTGGGCCAGCACGGGCTGGTAATTCTGAGAACTCAGCAAGAGGAAAATGGTCTGTTCACACTGAAACACCCTGGTGGCTCTGTGTGCCCACGGAGCCGTGGCAGTCCAGCCTTCCCTGGGCTCTCTGTTCCCAGCAGTAGCTGTACCTGTTTATCCTGAGCTCTGATGTCTCAGGACAGATGAGCTTCTGTTGCTACTGGAATCACAGAATCTCAGACTGGTTTTGGGTTCAAAGGGACCTCAAAGTCCATCTCATTCCACCCCCTGCCATGGGCAGGGGCACCTTCCACTAGCCCAGTCCACTGAGCCTTGGACACTCCCAGGGCTCCAGGGGCAGCCACAGCTTCTCTGCCCAACCTGTGCCAGGGCTGCCCACCCTCCCAGCCAGGAATTCCTTCCCAATATCCTACCTATCCCTGCCCTCTGGCAGTGGGAGGTCATTCCTTGTGTCCTGTCCCTCTGTGCTTTGTCCCCGCTCCCTCTCTAGCTCTCCTGGAGCCCCTTTGGGTACTGGCAGGGGCTTTCAGGTGTCCCTGGAGCCTTCTCTTCTCCAGGTGAACCCCCCCAGCTCTCCCAGCCTGTCTCCAGAGCAGAGGGGCTCCAGCCCTGCAGCATCTCTGTGGCTCTCTTTTTTAAGCTAGTTCAGCTTTCTTCTTTCCCCTTTAACAGAAAGCAGCATTTCAGCATGAGCAGTCTGTGTCTCTTCAAGTGACATTAATATTGATGGTGTTTTTCTGGATGCTGACGAACCTCGGTGTGTGTCAGGCTGGTGCTGTCAGCCTGGGCTCTCCTCAGACACTGCAAGGGGCCGTGCTCAGCTCACCAGCTCTCACATTATCCACGCTGCTGTTCCTGCTATGAAAGGCCTATTTTTAGCAGTTGGATGGCACTGGTTGTCCCCAGGTATTGCCCTTTGTGTGCTGAGCACATGGTTACGGTGGGTGTATCCAGAATGGAGTGGTTTGGGTTCATTAAATGAGACATCAAAGCTAAAGGAATCCTGATGGAATCGTTTTGTCAGGACCATTTTTCCCCTTGCAGATCGAGGCTGAAGAGGAGAATCCCAGCCTGGCTTCTGCCTCACTGAACCTCTTCCACTCCATTTACTCCATCCTGGTGAACTGATGCTGTTCTCAGTGATTTCCTCCAAGCACAGACCTTGCTCTTTCTCCTGGGCAGGTGACAGAAGGCCACTGGAAGTGGGGGGACCTGACGATCCAGGTGAACAGCGCGTTCTTCACGGGCATCTACGGCATGTGGAACCTCTACGTCTTCGCGCTCATGTTCCTGTACGCGCCGTCCCACAAGAACTACGGCGAGGACCAGTCTAATGGTAAATGCCTCTGGCTCATCCACAGGGAGAAGGAGAGAGGAGGTTTGGGATGCCTCCTTGTGGGAATGGATTAAGAATATAACTGATAATACCTTGAAATGATTAAGAATGTAACTGATAAGACCTTGAGCTGATGCTTTAATATTGTGTAAAATGTATGTTTACCTTTGCCATGTGTTCCCCTTCCACCCCCCGCAATCCATGTTTTCCCCTTCCCAGAATGCCCTTTGTACCACTTCCCCAAAACCATGTGCCCTTCCCAGAGAGTCCTTTCGGCGCTCCAAGACCATCCCCCATGGAACAAGAGGGGCGTGACCCACCTTTCTGCCTGAAACCTTTCCCCGCCTATATGTTAATCCCCTCATCCCTGTTGGCCCAAAGCCACACAATACCTTTTCCCCCATTGGAGAATCTGAACCCCCTCCAAGGGACTATAAAAAGTCCCTGCTTCCCGAATAAACTCCCTTTCTCTGCTCGGACCTTCCCCGTGCTGTTGTGGTGTCTTTGTCCTTTGCCCAGGGCTCAGGCGCCACATGGCCGGGGGGGGAACCAGGGGAGAGCACCCCCTCCTAACTAGGAGAATAATATCATATCGTCACGGTCAGTCCCACCACCCAAAACTCCAGCGAGGCTTCATCACCCCACACATATCCAACCCGGATACCTCCTGGGCACTTTGTGGTTTTGGCCCAAGTGCACGTTCAGCGCCTTGAAATGTGGTGGAAATGACGGTTTGGTTTTCCAAGCAGGCTGGGTTGGACAGGTTTGGGTATTCAGCCAGGGCTGGTTGGAACCTTCTGGTGGGTTTTGTGCCTTTTAGCGTTGCCCAGATGTAACTGTGCAGCTCAAATGGGGGGGTGAGGAACGGGGAGAACAGAGTGATGATCTAGTGGCATCAACAGCAGGGCCTGGGAACTGGGTGATGCTTTGGGTTCCTTCCAGCCCGAACCATTTCGGGATTCTTTGAAGTCTGGGCAAGTGGGGAATGGCAGTGCTGCTGGATTCTGTTATCAGTAGTCCTCAGTAGTACAGAAATCATGGCTTGCTGATACAGAATCATGGAATTGTTTAGATTGGAATATCCCTCTCAAACTGTTGACTCCAGCTGTTCCCCCAGCAGTGCCAAGGCCACCACTGCCCATGTCCCCAGGTACCACATCCACATGGCTTTTAAATCCCTCCAAGAATGAGGATCCACCCCTTCCCTGGGCAGCTGTGCCAGGGCTGGACAGTCCTTCCCAGGAAGGAATTTTCCCAATATCCCACTTAAACCCTCCCTGTCCCAGCCCGAGGCCGTTCCCTCTGCTCCTGTCCCTGTTTCTGAAGCAGAGCCCGACCTGCCCCAGCTCCTCTCTTCTGACAGGGACTTGCAGAGCCAGAAGGTCCCCCCTGAGCCTCCTTTTCTCCAGGTTGAGCCCCCCCAGCTCCCTCAGCCCCTCCTGCTGCTCCAACCCCTTCCCCAGCTCCGTTCCCTTCCCTGCACACGCTCCAGCCCCTCAGTGTCTTTCTTGAGCTTCTATTTCACTGTCAATAGAAGCATTAATAGGATTGTTGCCTGGTCTGCAGCTCAGGCAGCTCCTGAAAGCTTTAAGGGAATAAACCAGATCCTTTACTCCCTAATTGTGCAGTTTTCCTGCCCCTGACAGAGTAACTTTGCTCCTCAGGTGACCTGGGTGTGAACAGCGGGGAGGAGCTCCAGCTCACCACCACCATCACCCACGTGGACGGGCCCACCGAGGTCTACAAGCTGGCTCGGAAGGAGGCTCAGGAGTGACCCGGAGGCACCTTCAGTGGGGCCCGGCCCGGGGAGGGAGCAGAGGACACGCGAGTCCCTCTGGCCGGAGATCTTTCTGGCCCAATTCGCTCCTCAAGCGCCCCGTTCCTGGTGTGTTGTCAGAGCAGTGACACGGGGCAGAACATTTGTAACTCTTTACTCTGGTGTAGTTATTCCTGGGGGGAGGGATGGGGACGTTGTGTTCACCCGAGCACGTCAAACCCTGCTGGAAGGGCCTCAGGGTTGCAAAGTCGCGTGTCGGGACGCGGGGACGGGGCAGAGCTGCGTGGGGCTGGTTTGGTTTGGCCCCGTGTGCTGGGACATAAAGGTGCTGCAGAGTCGGCAGCATGGACCCAGTGCTCCACGTTTGCTCCTGTGTGCAGCTTGCACGAGGTGCTGGTGGAGGGGGGGACTCAAGCCTGGTTGTAGAAACGCTGAATTCCACCGTCTGTAGCTGTACTGAGCCCGGGCTGAACCTTTAGTGCGGCCCCACAGCCACCCCCTGTCACTGAATGAAGCACAGCTGGGAGGGGAGCAGGCTCTTAGGGAGGTTTTAGTAGCAGAGCAATTTGCTTTCTCAGTAGGTTTTGCAGCTGCTTGTTGAATACAGGGACTGTCCAACCTGGGTGCTGTGCTGAAGTGCAGGAGAATGGAGCACTCCTGACATGAGTTCCAGAGGTGCTGATCCCACAGCCAGCTCCTGCCTGTTCTCAGCCCTTCCACTGCCCGGGCTTTTGTGGCTTCCTCCACCTTCCCCTTTGTTAAGGTGCATCCCTGTGAGCTGGGCGGTGCTGCTCCTCGGAGCACAGCTGGGCTGGGCCTCGCTTGGCAGAGCTGGATTCTTCCAGGGATTATCAGACTTGAAAGAATCCGCTGGTCACGCACTAATGTGGATCTTTGCTTTCCCAGAGCCACTGCAGGCACTGAGCTGGCTCAGCCCCGTGCTGGGAGGCTGCTGGTATTGCAAGGGGAGTGGGAACTGAGGAGGATGGAGGCTTGAACTGGACCGTGCTGGGACCAGTTAGAAGAAGTGAGTGGTGGTGGGGGAGAGGAACCGTGGCCGGAAGGGTCTGTGCTGCTCAGGGTACACCTTCCGGTGCCTGGAGCATGCAGAGAGCCAGGTGTGCTGGCAGTGGTAAATACCTGTGTTAACTGCTGGTAACATGTGACCCACCCTCCCAGTTTTGTCCCCACAAGGTAAGGATCTGCTGTCTGTCACTGAAGGGTCAGAGATGAGGCAGAGAAGGGAAGCTCCCAAAGCCAAGGCTGTCAGCCCAGGTACCATGATGATCCTCACCCTAGGTTTATTCATTTTTTCCCATCCATTTATTAAAGCTCAACACTATGGAAAAGGGAGGGTGGCATCACAAGATCATCTTGCGTCCTTTAGGTTGCTGGGC
Organism: Formicarius rufipectus; assembly: GCA_013399695.1. Lineage (NCBI taxonomy): Eukaryota > Metazoa > Chordata > Aves > Passeriformes > Formicariidae > Formicarius > Formicarius rufipectus. Next base: position 99,171 of record VXAU01000574.1, on the reverse strand, counting down.
ACCCCAAGCTGTGCACCATCCCCTGGTCTCCTCCAGGTCAGGATGGACACACTGGGCAGACCCCTCGGCTCCCTTTGTACTGACTGGAGCTACTGTAGGATTTTCTTAAAAGGAAGCGATTCTGTTTGTTGTGCTCCCCCTCCCCGGGGTGCCCAGCTGCCCCTGGAGCATCCCAGCTGGAGCAGGTCCCAGCCGTGTTCCTGCCCGCAGCAGTTGCTCCATTGCAAAGTGAATTAACTCGACGCACATTAAGGTCACTCCGGCTGAGCGCTCGACTTTGCAACTTTAACACTCCTCTTCCCTTGGGTTCTTAGGTGATATTTATGTTGTCCCCATAGGTGTGCCCGTGGTTTCTTTTCCAGCTTAGTCTCTAGCCCTGCGTTTTGTGAAGGCTCCTCCCGAGCGGGAACTGCCTCTTTCAAACCAAATGCTGTGTCAAACACTAACGATGTGTTTACGGGGCGTGTGTGCGTGGGGAGTTTATCTCTTCATTCCTAAGCCCTACTCATAAGTCTCGGAAATAGTCCCCGGGTCTTTTAAAATATATCCTTGTTTGTTTGTTTGTTTAGGTTGAGTTCAGTTTTTACAGAATGCTTTAAGCAACCTGGAAAACATGTAGTTTTGTTAAATTAAATAAAATATACAATATTGTGGATTTGTTGCTGGCCGCTGGAATTTGTTGTTGGAATTTCTCCCTGATCTCACCCTGCCCTCTGTTAGTGTGAACCCATTCCTCCTCCTCACTCTCTGCAACTCCCTGCCAGGAGTGGGGGGCCAAGTGGGGCTCTGCTCCAGGAACAGGAGGAGAGGGAATGGCCTCGGGCTGGGACAGCGCAGCTTCAGGTTGGATACCAGGGAAAAATTCTTCAGGTGAGTGTTGTCCATCCCACAGGCTGCCCAGGACAGGGGTGGATCCCCATCCCTGGAGGGATTTAAAAGCCACGTGGATGTGGCACTTGGGAACACGGTCAGTGTGGCCTTGGCAGTGCTGGGGGATGGTTGGACTCGATGGGCTCAGGGGGCTTTTCCAACCTAAACAATGCCACGATTCTGGGACTTGTGCTTAAGGAACAGTGGGAAATGTGATGAAAACAGATTTGGTTCAGTATCAAAAGCCTGAAGTGCCCTTGCAGGAGGGGCTGCCCAGATGAAACAGCACCTGAGAGGGGATGCAGGAGCTGCTCCTACACACACCAGAGGCTGTGGGACCTGATGAACCTCAAAAGTCCAAATTAATTCATTTCCAGTGACCGTAGAATCGCCGTCCCCTCCCTCCCCCTCCTCTCCCGGGTCTCGCCGACCGGTCCCTGCCCTGGCGGGGCTCTGCTGCCATCTGCTGCCATCTGCTGCCACCAGAGCCCGGCCGGGCACGGAACACCCGGCCCTCATCCCTAAAACGTGGGACAGGACTGGGGTGTGGAAGCTCCCAAACATCCATCCCTCATCCCTAAAACGTGGGACAGGACTGGGGTGTGGAAGCTCCCAAACATCCATCCCTAAAATGTGGGACAGGGCTGGTGTGCCGAAGCTCCCAGACATCCATCCCTCACCCCTAAAATGTGGGACAGGGCTGATGTGTGGAAGCCCCCCTTGCCTGCCAGGTGCTGCTGGGGGTCTGTGGTGCCCCCAGAGCTCCAGGTGTCTGTCCCTGCTGCACAGGGACGTGGGGACAGCAGGCAGGAAGGGGAAAAGGCACCTGAGAGAAGCTTCAAAGAGTGGCTGGGGTGGCCGTGAGCAGCCAACGTTAGCAGAGGGGAAATGGGTTGTGGAAGACTTCAGTGGGGGATCTGGGGAGCACAGTTTTTGAGGTCAGCAAAGGGGCTTTGGCTGGAAGGGTTTGTTTTCCTTCCTGGAGTGTTTTCTGCAGGGGCAGGAGCTGGACTCGATGATCCATGTGGGTCCTTTCCAAATTGAGAGTTTCCACAGTTCTGTTTCCTTATCTGTGACTGGGTATCCTCTTCTGGGAGGCACTGGGGGAACTGGGCTTGGCCCCCGATGCCCATCCCCCTGAGAGGGTGTGTTAGAGCCTGGAAAGGGTGATGTGGGTGACTGAGGGTTCTGTGGCTGTGCCTCACCATGGCCTGCTGGCCACAAGCTCCAGCAGGAGGGAGTCAGCCTGCATGTCCCAGCTTAGAAACAGGAGGCAACTTGTGACGGGGTGAGATCCCAGCAGGGATCTGAGATGGTCCCCAGGTCCAGTGGTGCTGTGGGCACTGACTGGAGAGAGGGAGCTGCTGGCATTGACTCCTTGTGCTCTTTAAAGCTGCTCTCAGCAGCCCCCAGACAACTAGTACGTTGTGGGACACTGAAACACCTTCCCTCTCCCACCACAAATCCAGTTTACTGCGATTTTGGTATGAAGGAAATGAGGGGTTGGTGGCATTGCTGAGAGGCAGGAGATGGAGCTGCAGGAGATGAGCTCTGGTTCTAATGACTGTCACTCCTGCTCCCAATGACAGCAGAGTCAGTGTGATTTCACTGGGGTAAAATAAGCACTAAGCAGTGACAGGTTTATTTTTGGAAGGCTTTGCTCTGTGGTGGGCACACAGACATGTCACGGGTCTGCTTCCCACTTAGCACCTGACACGGCACTGCACAAGAGCTGGTGCCTCTTGGGAATTTTTCCCCTCATCCTATTATAGGAAATCAATCTGAGCTTCAGGCTTTCATGTAGAGACTTCAATAAAATAGGAGCTCTCATCATGGTTATGATTGCTGGTGCCTCCCCATCTCTGAGGTGGGGAAGGGGTAAGCCTGGCAGCGCCAGGCTGCAGGTGGGGTGTTTGTTTCTGGCTCAGCTGAACTGATGTGTGGTGACTCCACGGAGTGACTGAAATGGTTTAAATATTGTCCCATCTTTTGACTGTTTCATTATTTCAGTCCAAGGGAAGTTTATATCCCTTATAGCAGCTGGGATTTGTTTTTTTCCCTCCTGCATTCCCATCCTCATTCTTCAAGCCCTCCAGAGTACCCAGGGGAAGGGCATTTTTCCAGGTGCAGCCCTCACTCCTGAGATGGATGTGATGGCACAGAAACAGCTGAGCTGCTCTGGAACATTTCCTAATGAATATTGCCCAGGCTGGACTGCACTCCCAAGCATCAGCTTTGCTGGGAAGAGACACCCTTTCTGGTAAGAATCTACAACTGGCACACAGCCTCTGGTTTAATAGTAATTCATGTAATCCCAGAGGAAAACCCTTTGCCTTCACCTGCTCTCTCCTACCTCTCCACAGTAACTGGTGCTGTCCAAGGCAATGTTGAGGAGATGGAGGGTCCGTGAAGATCCAGCTCCATCTCCCACAAGGGAAGGAAATGCTTTGGAGGGGAAGCACTGGAAATGGAGCCCAGTGAGGACAGAGCAGGATGGTTCCCATCCCTGAGCCTCCCTGCTGTCCCCTGGTCACTTGGACATCCCCCTGCCAAACCCTGGGGAGCTTTGGGGGCTGTAGGTGCTGTGCCACATTTCCTCAGGGAAATGAGGCAATCCCTGCAAGTCCCCCGGGACTCCTGGCACAACAGAGACAATCCCTGGCAAAGTCCCCTCAGAAAAGAGAGCTGGTTATTGTCACCCATTCCTCCTGTGGGTCCCCACTGCTGTGGGAATTCCCCAGGCAGTTTTTCAGGGCAGCAGCAGGAGCAAGTCTCAATCCCTGCTCCCTCTGTGCTCTGCTTCCCGGAGGGGCTCTCTCACACAGCTGATTCCCATTTAACATTTCCATTTGGAATTTCTCTGGTTGTTTTCAGCTCCATCCCAAGCAAATCCTGACCAACAGCAGGACACTGAGCCAGCATCTCAGGGCTGTGTCCCTCCTGGATGGGTCTGTCCCTCCCAAGACAGAGATTCTGTCCAGGACATGGCTCTCTCCATCCCTTTTTCAAGGGAGCTGGAATCCTTCCCACTCTTTTGCCTCTGCTGAGTTGACTCACAGCTTCTTTCATGCTCCTCTGACTGGGGGAGAGTCACGAATCTTTCCCTGAACCCTGCTGGCTTTTCATGTTACCTTACTTATCCAACAATTACCTCTTAGAAAGAGATGTTATTTAAATTCCTCTTAGAAAGAAGCATTGGAAATCTTGTAAAAATATCTCAAAATGGGTAACTGAGCAAACAGAGAGTGAATTAGCTACTCATTGCTAGTTAGTATTTCATTGTGGCTAATAAATACCCCATAAACACCAGAAATGATGATTTAGAAATACCTCATAAACACCAGAAATGATGGTTTGTAAATCAGCTCTGAAAATCCCCATTAATGATGGGATTCAGGCAAAGCCAGTGACTTTTAGGTTATGAGCCTTGCCACGACCAAGTCATCCTGCCTGGAGAGGCAGGAACGGAAAGGCATGGCAGACAGGAATTGTTTTCCAGCAGAGGGAAGGGGAAGGATGTTCCCTGCTCCCAGGGGCAGCCACAGCTTCTCTGGAAGCTTCTCTGGAAGCGCCAGGGCCTGCCACCCTCCCAGGGAACAATTCCTTCCCACTATCCCACCCATCCCTGCCCTCCGGCGCTTCGAAGCCATTCCCCCCGTCCAAAGCCCCCCTCCAGCCGTGCTCGCTCCGCTCTGCCTGCTCTGAGGCGACCTTTGGGGGCATCCCAAACAAACCATTCCTGGGTGTTTCACACAACCCCATTTAATCCCTCAGTGCGAGGGGGACAAACGCCATCCCGGAATTCCAGGATATCCCGGGTGGGAAGGGACCCCCGCGGACAGGGAGCGGACCTTGCCCGCGGCTCGGTGGCTGCCCCGGGGAGGGCTGAGGAGCCTCGCAGGGCATCCCCGCCCCGTTTAACCAAAACCCACCTGTATTCGGCGTTTTTAACCAAAATCAGACGGAAATTTCAGGCGGGAGATGCTGAGGGTGGGTAAAAACCGGCAGAGCCCGGAGAGCTTGGGGGTCTGCGGGGCCGAGCGGGGCCGGGGCGGCGAAACGCGGCGGGGGCGCCTCGGTGGGTGCGGAGATTTGGCTTTTATTTCGGGGGGACCGAGGGGGAGCATTGATTTGTGGAGGAACGGAGCCCGGCCGCCCTCCTGCCGCGGCGGCGGGGCTGGAACACGCCTTCCCGGGGCTGGAATAGCGTTTCCCAGGGGCTGGAATAGCATCTTCCCGGGGGCTGGAATAGCGCCTTCCCTGGGGCTGGAATAGCGCCTTCCCGGGGGCTGGAATAGCATCTTCCCGGGGGCTGGAAT
>VXAU01000574.1:80787-93722 GCA_013399695.1 Formicarius rufipectus | reverse complement strand
GCTGGAATAGCGCCTTCCCGAGGGCTGGAACACGCCTTCCCGGGGGTGGCCGGCGATCGCAGTCCCGTCTCGCCGCTCGGTGGAGCTGATGGCTACAGGTGAATTCTAGTTCCTGGGATGCGCGGCTCGGGGAGAAGGAGGGATAGCGGTTTGTTTCAAGGGAAAAGGACGGGAAGGGGGTGACTTATTACCTGCTCATTTCAACAACGTACCGTAACGCTGCCGGGACGCTGTGAATGATTTCTTTTGCTTTCTCTCTCCTCCTTTCGCCCTCGCTCTCCCCCCGCACAGCCCCCCTCTGCTGTTCCCGGTGTCCCCCGGCCCCGCCGCGATGCCCGAGCAGAGCAATGATTACAGGGTGGTGGTGTTCGGGGCAGCAGGCGTCGGCAAAAGCTCCCTGGTGCTGCGTTTCGTGAGGGGGACCTTCAGGGACACCTACATCCCCACGGTGGAGGACACGTACCGCCAGGTGATCAGCTGCGACAAGAGCATCTGCACCCTGCAGATCACCGACACCACGGGCAGCCACCAGTTCCCCGCCATGCAGCGCCTCTCCATCTCCAAAGGACACGCCTTCATCCTGGTGTACTCCGTCACCAGCAGGCAATCCATGGAAGACCTTCATCCCATCTTCGACCAGATTTGCCAGATTAAAGGGGACATCCGAAAAATCCCCATAATGCTGGTGGGGAACAAGAGCGACGACACGCAAAGGGAGCTGGATGTCAGCGAGGGGCAGGCGCTGGCCAGCAAGTGGAGGTGTGCCTTCATGGAGACGTCGGCCAAAATGAACTACAACGTGCAGGAGCTCTTCCAGGAGCTCCTGAATCTGGAGCAGAGGAGAACTGTCAGTCTCCAGGTGGACGGGAAGAAATCCAAGCAGCAGAAAAAGAAAGACAAACTGCAAGGCAAGTGCTCTGTTATGTGATTGCCTTTGGCTGGACTGGCTGCACGGCGCGGTGGGAGTGTGGGCTCCCGTGGAAAACACATTTCTGGGGGAGGTTTGGGAGGAATCCATGCCTTCCAGGGCTGTTGCTTTTCCCTAAACCCCCCACCGGATTGTTTTACGTGGTGGTTTTAAAGAGGCTGCCTTCTGCATGTTTATTTTTTTTTAAACCAATAAAGGTTCCATGTTAGCAATTACCTGTGCCTAGAAGTTTTTAGTGCAAGAAGTTTTCCAAAGAGAGAAATGTCTCTCAGAACAAACATGTCTATTCCTGTGAGTACTTGCCAGTTTTCAAGTGTCTCCAGCCTATTAGCTCAAGGGAATTAATCTCTAATGTGTAGACTTCAAAAATTGTTCTCAGGAATCTGTTGGCCAGAGCAAATCTGTAACAAAGTGAGGCATTTGCACTAAAACCAAACATTTGTGTGGCTCTCTGGGTGATTAGATTTTGGACTGATATACTAAAGCTGCTCTTTTTTCATGGTAGAAATTGAGTTTTCTTCTGTACTGTGGAATGCATGAGGCTCCTGCAGTTCTGGGAGTTTGTATCCATCTGAGTATCTCACATACCTGGACAACTCTTGAAATCAGTGCTGGCACCCGGTGCCCCTTTGTCCCCTGAGCTGCTTGTCCAGCCTCCTCAGGCTGTCCCTGCACACACAGAGCAGTTTGTCCCTGTTCCAACTGGAGCCCTCCCACTGCCTGAGTCAGCAGAACCTCTTTATTCACGGTGGTTGCAGAAAGCCAGGGATGTTCTGCAGGAGGGTTTGGAGCTGGCAGAAGGTTGTGCTCACTTGCCAACACGGGCACAAAGGCTCTGCTTTTGATTTTTCTTATCAGCGAAGGCACCCCACAAGCTCCCAGTGCAGGACCTGTGGTGCTGGCAAAGTTATGCAAAGGTCCTTGTTATTATTACAAAGACCATTTCAGTTCCAGTGCAGCCTTCGAAACCCCTCAAAGACATTTTCTGTCTAAGCCTTTGCAAAATGTCAGGAGACCTAATAATGTCTCTACAACTCCCACTGCCTTCGTGGAGGAGCCTGTGCAAGGGATCTGCAATTACTCACCCAGCCAGGATGTTCTGCAATGTGTCATTATCCCTGCGGTGCATTCCCGGGGCGGGGAGAGGAGATCTGCGAGGGATGGGATCTGCCAGAGCACGGGGACAGCCCGGAGGAACAAAACAGGCTCAGTCCCACCCGCACCTGGAGGAACTCTGAGGGAGCTGGGGGGGCTCAGCCTGGAGAAAAGGAGGCTCAGGGGGGACCTTGTGGCTCTGCAAGTCCCTGCCAGGAGGGGGGAGCCGGGAGGGGTCGGGCTGTGTTCCAGGAACAGGGACAGGAGCAGAGGGAACGGGCTCGGGCTGGGACAGGATTGGATATTGGGGAAAATTCCCTCCTGGAAAGGGCTGTCCAGCCGTGGCACAGCTGCCCAGGGCAGGGGTGGATCCTCATCCCTGGGGGGATCTCAAACGTGGCACTTGGGGACATGGGGAGTGGTGGCCGTGGCAGTGCTGGGGATGGTTGGACTCGACGGGCTCAGAGGGCTTTTCTGACCCAGACAGTTCCACAATTCCAAGCTGCCTTTGGCGGCCATGGGAGAAGGTCCTACAGGACTGTTTGGCCATGGAGACACTGGGGTGGAGGTGTTGGGGTGCTCTGGGAATGTCCCAGTTTGGGACCCTAGGCCAGATGGGGACCGGGTGACACCTGCAGTGGCTGCCCTTCACGGTCTGTAAATAACCCATGTCTTGGGTGTGCCAGCTCCATTTGACTGCAAATTAAAGACACGTTATAAAATTGTATTTATTAATTGCATGTTTCCACGCAAACTGAACGAGTCTGGGGTGTCTGTGTGTTTGTAATCTTTTGTTCTTATGAGAAGGGAACTCTGCTTTACTGGCCTGCTGTCAGGGTGCTGCATTCCGTGCTGTGAAGGGGGCATGTTGGAAGGAAATGCTCCCACCTGTTTTGAGTAAGTGCACTTCAAAAAAGTGAGGGCATCTTTGTCCTTCACCAGAAGCTCTGCTTAAAACACAAACCAAGGAGGTGAAATCATTTGTCAGCAGTGAAAAGCCATTCTGCTGTCTGAGGGAGCTGCTCTGGCCGTGCATGACCTGCTGTTTTCCAGGAGCAGGTGACAACATGTTGGTTATGGAGGTATTTGTGAGTCCTGAAAACCCTTCAGTTGCAGACATGCCCTGGCACTGCTTGTGCCTGGTGAGCAGGATGGGAACTCTCTAATTCTCAAGTTGGTTTTCTCCCTTGATCGAATGAGAGGAGAAAAAAAATGTTTTTGGTTTGTTTGGTTTTTGTTTGTTTTTTTTCAATGCCAGAACTGGGTGTTTTTCTGCAAGGTTCTTCATCAGGTCAGATGTGGACAGACAAGGTTCTGGAAGATGCTGACACACCTTGTTGAGTTGCTGGTTGTGCCTCCACAATATCTTCTCAGGATAAACACAACTGTTGTATGATCACATGAATATTTAGATTAGAAGGCATCAAATCAGAAGTGTTTTAATGGACAAAAATAATAGCACTGCAGGCCTGACTTTTGCTGCAGGAATAATAACCCTTTAATTTTAAAGCTGCTCCAAGGCTTCCCCTCTGCAACCCTGGAATTCAAACACTTCTCAATAAAGACTTACCATTGCCATGCAACACTCATTGACCAGCTTGAGGCATCTTCCTTTCTGAGTCCAACCAGGAAACCAGTGTCGAGAGAAAACACCAGAGAGGAGAATCACAAACAGCTCTTCTTGCAAGAGAAAAATGTGAGCAGTAGCTGGAGTCTCCACCCACACGTGTATTTTAAAAACAAGCAGCCAGAATATCTCTATATTCCAATTTCCCAGCCCAGAGCAAAGCAGGCAGATGATTAATGGGCCAAAGAGCTCGGAATAATGAGCAACATTGCTGTGTATGCAGGGTCTGTAGCCACAAGGTGCCCAGCACACTCTGGGAGTGTAGAAGCTCATCCTAATCATCACCTGCCATCCTGTGCCGTGTCTGTGGCCTCAGTGAGGGACATCAAAAGCTTCCAAGAGCTAATGAAAGTGCTGAGGAGGCTCAAAGCAAAGTGCCCACTGATGGTGCTGCTGTGTGCCAGCCTAGACCCAACAGCCCTGACTGGTTCCCTTCTTCCCCCTCTGGGGACAAAGGGTGAGGGGCAGAATCCCACAGATGGGAATACATCTGATAATGCCAAGGGGCAGGAGGGGTGGAGGAAGGATGGGAAGGCTCCAGTGCCAGCTCTGCCATGGCTTGGTTGGTTTGGTGTGTGAGATCTTTACTAAGGGTGGCAAAACACTGGCACAGGGTGGACAGGGAAGCTGTGGCTGATCCATCCCTAGAAGTGTCCCAGGCCAGGCTGGACAGGGCTTGGAGCACCCTGGGTTGGTGGAAGGTGTCCCTGCCCATGGCAGGGGGTGGGATGGGATGGGCTTTGAGGTTCCTTCCAACCCAAACCACTCCAGAGTTCTCTGACTTTCTGTGTTGGAGACCAACCCCTTGTATTTGGCTCCAGGGAGAGTTAGGCACTCCAAGAGCAGCTGCAGACAGAGATAACCAAATTGCTGCTGGGAGTAAATACAGAGCAAAGTGTGTGCACCCAACTGGGAAGAGTCTCCTACTGGAAGTTGTTGGATCCATTACTAACAACTGAAACTTGAACTGTTTCTCCAACGATGGTAAGTTATTATCACACCCATTGCAACACCCCTGCATCTCCCAGCTGAGGCTGGGGTGTCTCCCCCAGCTGAAGGGACAGGGTTTGCCTACCCTTGGGCAGAGGTGCCCACAGGTACCTCCTGCGGCCCCTCTGGGTGGGAGAGGGGGGTGGGACATGCTGGGGACAGGCAGCCCCGGGGCACAGTCACATCCTGGAGCCCAGGACTGGGAGAGCTGGGCTGCAGGAATCAAAGCCCTCCTCTCCCAGTGGAGATCAGCCAAAGCTGGTTCCTGAGCAGGGAGGGCTGTGCTGGGCTGTTCCTCTGCTGAGTGACCCCCCAACAATCCCTGCTCCCCCTCTGCCATGGCAGGGGCAGGAGCCAGGCAGGGCACAGCACCAGAGCCCCTGGCACAGGGAGCAGCAGGAGCTTTCCTTTCATATCTCAGTGCTGCATTTGAGCCTTTCAGGCTAAAAATATCTCAGGATGGAGAAACAAAGGCTCTTCTCTCCTACCTTATGGTTTTCCTTTGCTCCTACAGGTTTTCTTCCAAGCCCTGGATCTCACTGTGTGCCTCAGGCTGCCCGTGGGTGCCCAGCAGGCTCGGGAGGAGCAGCTCACACCCAGCCAGTGGAGATCCCTCCTTGGAGGGAAAAATCCATCCACCACACCAAGTCCCTGGTGAAAAGGCCTCTGCAGCCACTGGTTCCTGCCCATGTCCTCCTGGAGAGCACCCCGGGCAGGGCATGGAGCAGATCCCCATCCCCTCTACCCTCTCCTTCAGGGACAGCAAGTGGGGCACTTCGTGTCCCTGTGGAGCAGTTTTGACCCAGAAAAACTCATTCTAAGAGATTGTTTCCTTATTTATTTATTATTTTTTTTGGCCCAGACCAACCCTCTGATTTGAGATCCAGGAGAGGTTGTTGGATAGAGGCAGCAGGGACAGCAGGAAGCACTGAGCTCCGGACAGGAGAAGCACAAATGCTGTCAGAAAAAAGCGAGGAGGGGGAAAGCTCCAGGCTGATCCATGAGAAGTGCCCAGGCACACAGGGACTAGAGGAGTGCAGCGCTCTAGAACAGTGGAATGTGCTCATGATGAGTCAGTTGTAACCCCATTTGTCCTTTTCCTTTTGCCACGGGATGAAGTTTTTTATGCTGTGATATTTTTTTGTTGGTGTTGTGAATCCCTGCTTTGCAGACATTCGGATCGCGGTCCAGAAGTGTTGGGCAAGACACTCCACAAGGTGATGTTTAGGAGCATGAGCACAATCCAGGCTCAGACTAGGAAACAGCAGAGAGAACATATTCCCAAAATGCATGCCATTGGAATCTATGGAGCTGTTATCCAGGGAAAATATGCACGTTTCTGTGCAACTTATTCCATAGGATTCCTTTTATTTCTTGCTATTTCTTGACTTGAGGGAAGGGCTTTATAGTACTTTCTTATTTCTGAGGTTATGCATTGGTAAACTGAAAACAAAACAAAAAACAAACAAACAAACCAAACCAAAACAAAAAACCCTGGGGAGTAAATTATTTGCAACCAAAGGAAAAATGGAAAATTCTGTTGGTGGGAATGAGAGGCAGGGGTAGAAAGATGGGCAAGATGAGAAAGGCAGGGCCAGAATTAGATGAAAACCATGGGCTGACAGAGGCAAACATTGCCATTATAATCACGCACACACACAGGCACAGGGGAAGGCTCTACTGACACATAAGCACCCACTTAAAAAACAGGGATTTATTAAGTGTCAGGAACAGCAAAACCTGCTGTTTACTCCAAGAATAGCAAACAAACACCAGGAACCAACCCACGGGCTATTTCCACGCAGTTCCTGGCTGTGCTGCCAGGCCAGGGCTCCATTTCTGGAAATGAGTCAGAAATCAATCACAAAAAGCTGCAGTCAGGTGAAGCAAAGTGTTGTAAAGATGAATTAATCTTTAATTCAGGGGCTAACCAAGACTGACCAGGCATCGTCCTCACACAAAGCAACGACTTCATCACTCCAGCTCCTCCCCACATTCCTAAGAATACAGGGAGGGCTTTTGCCTGGAGGCACAGGAGGGAATCGGAATCCCAGGGTGGTCTGACTTGGAAGGGACATTAAAGCTCATCTTGTCCCAAGAGACACCTTCCACCAGAGCAGGTTTCTGAGAGCCCCATCCAGGGAATTTACACTGGAAACTCCTGGCAATAAACCACGAGAGGGCAGCACTGATTATTTTCATTTTCTTAAATTTTAAAGTTTATTTTTATCTTTCATTTTTATTTACACTTATTTTAGTTTTTATGATTGTGAATTATTTTCATTTGTTTTAAGTTTGTTTGTGGCTTCTTTTTTTGTTTTGTTTTGCTTTGTTTGGGGGTTTTTTTGTGGTTATTTGTTTGTTTCTATACTCCATGGGTCTCAGGGCTCAGCCTTGTGTTGCTTGTTGGGGTAGATAACAAGGGATAAAAGGGATCTGCACGGGCTCATCGTGAGCTGCACAGCCCTTTTTGTGTCTGCACTCTCAGGCCTAACTTGCTTAGGCAGAGCTTCAGTGGAAAGCACAGATTTCAGTGGGCAGGAGCCCTTCCAGCTGTGCAAGAATGGGAAGTGGAGGGGGGAAAAAGATTAAAACCTGGTGATCTCCCAGAATCCTGGCAGATGAAATGGTTACAAATAACATCAGCACAATTTCTGGGGTGGCAATGCTTTGTGTGGGGTGTGCAGGGGGGTCCTGGCAGCTGGATGGATGAATCAAGGGGTGGGCAGTGGGAATGCTGGCAGGGACGGAGCACTGGAAAGCCTGGGAGTGTCTCTGAACGGCCTGAAAAGTTTCCCTCCTCTGTGCCAGGCTGTCCAGAGCCAGCACCAGCACTGGCACACCTGTGTTAGGTGGTGAGAGTGAGGGCTCAGGACTGGGAGCTCCCCTGGGTTGTCTTTCCAGGCTGAAATGTCCTTTCCCTGCAGGTGTGAAGCTGTGTGGACAGGCTGCACTGGGCTGTGCTGCCTGCCTGGCTGCAGCTCAACTGCAGAACCATCTCCAGCCTCTGCCACGCACAGCAGTCCAGGGATCACTGGAATGTTTCCCCGTCCCCATCTCACCAGACCCCACCCCTGTGGCACCGCTCACCCCTCCCCAAACCTCGGCCAGCAGAGCAAAAACTGTTCCCTTGTTTGCAAAACAGAGAGAAAATAGCACTTCCCTGCTTGGGGAGCCAGACCTTGTTTGTCCTGCCCCAGCCTGGAGTGGGGTTTTCTGTGCAGGTTCCTAAAGCCCAGCCCAGCAAACCCTGTTTGCTGTCACACCTCTCAGGGCAGCCGCTCTGACACTGCTCTGGCAGCAGCAGCAACGCTGCGGGTCTTAGGGGTGGTGCAGAACACACACTGTGCCTGTGGGGAGGCTCCTGTGTGCTCCCCAAACCTTCATCTTGCTCAGGAAGTGGAGCCCTTTCAGGGTGTCCTGGTGGGGAGTGTCCTGGTCATGGTGGGCAGGAGCAGTTTGGCACTGGGTGGGGGTGGATTCTAAACCCTCTGTGGCATCTCCTCACCATCTGCTCCCCATGGCCCATTGGCAGCAGCTGCCCAGGGCACACCCCACCCCGCAGGGGACAAACTGGGTGTTCAGGAACTTCTGTGGGATAAGGAAGTTCTCCTGCCTCCACACCCACCTGAGGGGTCATGTCTGCTCAGGGGCCAGCAGGGATGCCAAAAATACGCCAGGATTGACCTCACAGAGTAAATCCCCCCTTGGGAAACTCCCCACCCTGGGGGAGGGACTGGGCGTTCCCATCTGAGCCCAGGTGGATAGAAGCTTGGGGTTTGGGGACTGGGGGCTCTTCAGATCCAGAGGAGGGGCAGAGCCTCAACAGGACTGATACTGCCACAGGACTGCCACCAGCATTGTCACCAGCAGGTTTCTTGTTTTCTTTTTACTTTGGACTCAGGGGGCCCCCGTGGTGCTCAGCACAGGGGTTGGTGAGCTCCATCCTGCTCGTGCCCCCCTGGGCTGGGCTGCACAGCTGGTGTTTTTGTGGCACAAACGAATTTTCCTTCTGTCTCAGTGTATGTTGTGATCTTTTATTACATTGTTATTCTGACTTGCAATCCCATTCTGAGTTGGGAGGGGGCAGGAATTCCACCTGAGCCAGGCCAAGCTGCTCCAGCCCTGCCAGAGCCGCTGCCCTGCCCTGAGTCCCTACAGCAGGGATCACTCCTCCTTGCCGTGGCACAGTGACAGTGTCCTGCCTGACTTCCTACCAAGCAGAGCTGGGAATCCAGGCACATTTTTCCCTTTTAGGCAGTAGGGAAGCAGAGCCCCTGAAGAGCTGTGCTGCTGGCAGCTCACGCTGCTGTCTGGGGTGGGACACGGAGGAGACAGGCAGAGCTTGTTAGTCCCAGCTGAAACTGGTCTCAGTGGTGAGCCCTGCTGGATATGGAGAGAGGGACCTCTCCCTGCGGCTGGCAATTCCAATCCCTGCTGGCTGAAAGCTGGGAAGTTTAGGCTCCTTGAATTCCCTTGCTTCTGGCAAGGAAAACTTTTCCCAGGGAGATACTTGAAGAAGAAACTTGGTCCAGTGTCAAGGCAAGAAGTGATGTGGTGAGCCTTGTTCTGCAGCAGTCACCAGAGTCCCAGCTCTGAGGACCTCCCAGCCCCTCTGTGTTCCCTGTGCCCTCCCTGGAAGGTTTTCTTCTGCAGCCTTTGGTTCCTCCTTGTCCCCTGTAATCAAAGAGCACTGGGTAACTGGGCAGTCCAGCTTGTGCAATGTGTTTGACCAAATGAATCCAGAAGAATATGAGTCTGTGGAGGAAAGACAAATAGAGCAGCTTGGATGAATGTGTTAACCAAGGGAAAACGGCTTGGCAGAGCCCGTGCTGCTATTTTTTATGCACACAAATGGAGTTCAGGGCTAATTTATTAAAAAATACCGTGTGGAACGTGCCAGAATGGTCAGTGTCTGCTGGGCTGGGGAGCAAGAAAGGCTCTGTCTCCTGGGGACACAGGGGGGTTCTTCCCACACGGAGGGATGAGGTGCAGCCAGCCTGGGGTGTGCTCCAGCTGCAGACTCCCTGGAGCTGCTGGAACACCCTCAGATGGGACTGGGGACCTCCTGGACAACCTCTTGCTGCTTCCCAGGAAGGAATTTAGGTTTAGTTCCCTGCACAGGACGTGACCCAGGGCATGTTGTAGGTTCCCAGCCTGGCGAGGGGGTGAGCCTGGCAGGACCCTTTGGCAGGAGGTGTCTCTGTTGGATGGTGTCTCTGCTTGAAGGTGTCCCTGCTGGATGGTGTCACTCCCTGCCCAGGCAGCTGATCCCAGGATGGCTGGGAGCATCCCCTTCCCAAAAAACCACCCTGACCAGCTCCTGACTGGGAGGGAGCCCTCGCCTGCTCCCAGCTGTTTGCAGAGTCATTTTCATCTGAGCATTACTGGTTAAGTACAAGCTCAGCAAAGTCAAAATTCCCAGTCTGCAAAGACCCTGGGAAAAGCAAGTCAAATTTCCTGTTCTGCACAGATCCTGGGAGAAAAAACAAACAAACAAACAACAACAAAATCAAACAACATCAACAAAAAATAATAATAATAAAAAAACCCTAGGTTTTGAGCAGGGACATGGCACAATTTTGAGAATTTCCTCCAGAGGAGAGGAAGCAGCAGCAAAGACCTGAGCTTTTCTGCTCTGCTGGCTCCTGCCAGGGTTGTCAGGGCTGGAGTGGTGTGGCTGAATTTCTCCAGGTCATTCATGACCCCCCCACGTCCCTGGCCCTGCCTGGGGCAGCTGGTGAGGTGTCAGAGCCTCGGCACCTTCTCTCCAGCATTCCTGGAAAGGGAAGCAGCAGCAGTGCCAAAGAGGAGGAACAAATCTGGCTCTGCTTTCTGTGGCCAAAGTGCACCCTGAGAGCAGAGCTGCTGCCCAACCTCCCGGGGGGGTGGCATTGCAGCCTGGCTCTGGGCTGAACTCTGAACCTCCTCACAACAGGACACAACGAGGGGTCCTGGGGAGGGGGGTGGGTGGGCAGGATGGCACCCTGGGCACTGCTCTGGGTCCTGCCAGTGCCTCACCTTCAGGGTGCTCGCACACCCTGCTGTGGGATCAGGGCAGCAAAATAAATGGATTCATTAACACAAATGATTTGCCAATTGAATCCCAGAATCCCAGGCTGGTTTGGGTTGGGAGGGACCTCAAAGCCCATCCAGTCCCACCCCTGTCACGGCAGGGACACCTTCCACTGCCCCAGGTTGTTCCAGCACAGGCTTGGACACTTCCAGGGATGAGACATCCAGAGCTTCTCTGGGCAACCTGTGCCAGTGTTTTTTCCCCTCACAGGGAAGAATTTGTTTTCAATATCTGATAGAGAGTGTGCTCTAACCCAGGATTAATACACTCTTCTAAGCAATAATGAACATTTATCTACATATTTGTGTTTGGAGGAGAAAGGAAAAGCTGTGCTTGAACCACTGAGACCTGGAGAACTCAGTCCTGCCTTCAGACAAGGGTGGCACATGCACTGGGTGAGTGTCTGGGATGGAAGGGAGGGAAGGAAAGCCAAGAGATCTCCTCGGGGGGAGTCCGAATCCAGGCCTTGGTGACCAGGAAAATAAATGTTTAATAGACAAAACACAAAGTTCAAAGCAGCGTGCCCAGCAGGCCCACCCAGTGTTCCCAGTCTATGCTCCAGTGCACCCAGCAGGCCTGGTATGTGCTCCACTGTGCTTGTGGCACATACCACTGTGCCCAGTGCATGTCCCAGTGCTCCCAGTGTGCCCAGTGCACACCCCAGTGTGTGCCCCACTGCTCCCAGTGTGCCCAGTGCACACCCCACTGCTCCCAGTGTGCCCAGTGCACACCCCAGTGTGTGCCCCACTGCCCCCAGTGTGCCCAGTGCACACCCCAGTGTGTGCCCCACTGCCCCCAGTGTGCCCAGTGCACACCCCACTGCTCCCAGTGTGCCCAGAGCACACCCCAGTGTGTGCCCCACTGCTCCCAGTGTGCCCAGTGCACACCCCACTGCTCCCAGTGTGCCCAGTGCACACCCCAGTGTGTGCCCCACTGCTCCCAGTGTGCCCAGTGCACACCCCAGTGTGTGCCCCACTGCCCCCAGTGTGCCCAGTGCACACCCCAGTGTGTGCCCCACTGCTCCCAGTGTGCCCAGTGCACACCCCACTGCTCCCAGTGTGCCCAGTGCACACCCCAGTGTGTGCCCCACTGCCCCCAGTGTGCCCAGTGCACACCCCAGTGTGTGCCCCACTGCCCCCAGTGTGCCCAGTGCACACCCCAGTGTGTGCCCCACTGCTCCCAGTGTGCCCAGTGCACACCCCACTGCTCCCAGTGCCCACCCCAGTGTGCCCAGTGCACGCCCGGTGGCAAACGGGCTGGGCTGGAATGGGAGCCGCAGCAAACCCTTGGGAATCCCCTAAGGAGGTGCCGGGAATCCCTGGGGAGCTCCTGCTGCTCGGGAGGGCTGCACTGCGAGGCGACAGGCAGCTAATTACCGCTGGTTAATTAAGCTCACGATTAGAAGTGACTGACGGGGAGCTGCGGCTTTAGCCCACGGGAGGGCAATGCTGCCCGCCTGGCCACGCTCGGGAAAACCGGATTTCTCTGGCTTTAGTTAGGAATTGCACGAGGAATTCCCTCTCTTTGGACCCTTCTCCTGAAGGGTTTGGGTTGGTGGTTGCAGCGCCCGACGGGCGTGCTCCCGTCTGTGTTCCCGGCTGGAATGCGGGAGAGGCTCCCTAAGAAGTAGTCGGTGATCCCATAAAAGCTGCTGGCGGCCGGGAAGACCCGGCAGTGCCAGGGAAAGCACCAGCCGGGCTGTGGGAATGCCGGACGCAGGATGGTCACGGGAAAAAGAGCAGGGAGGGGTTTTCCCGGTGCTCCCGGAGCTGCTGCAGGACGGGGATGCTCCTCCAAGCCACGCTCAGGGCGGAGCGACGGGCACGACAGCTGCGCCAGTTTGCCCCAAATCCCATAGAACCGCGGAATCCTGGAATGGCTTCGTGTTGGGAAGACCCTTCAAGCCCGCCCACGGCCAGGGACACCTTCCACTATCCCACCTTGCTCTCTGGGCAACCCACGCCAGCGTTTCAAACCCTCCCGCAACTCCACTCCGCTCCGCTCCCATCCCAATCCCAATCCCCCGGCATTCCCAAGCCGTTCCACCACCAAAACCAACCCCACAAACCGAGGCACCGCCAGGCCTGTCGGGCCAGCGCAACAAGCCCTTACACGTACCCAGCCCCGCCTCTCCCCGCCTCAAAATCGCCGGGGCAGCGCCTGGAATGGGAATTCCGAGGGATTAGGGAGACGCGTGGCCCCGCCCACTGCCTCATAAC
>VXAU01000574.1:59300-80770 GCA_013399695.1 Formicarius rufipectus | reverse complement strand
ACCCCGCCCACAACTCTCATGACCCCGCCCACTCTCCCTTGGCCACGCCCCGCCCCAGCCGGGGCGGGGCGGGGCCAATCGGGAGTGGGCGGGGCCAGAGTTGGAATGTGGGGCGCGGTCTCGTCCATATATGGGCGTGTTCTCGTCAAATGTGGGCGTGGTTTCTGCGCTGTGGGCGTGGTTTTCCCGATACGGGCGTGGCCACCGCGCCCGCTCCGGTCGCCCGTGGAGACATCGGGAGCGGCGGTGGGTGAGTATCGGGATATCGGGATGCTGCGGTGTTCCCACCGGGAATACCGAGCTCTGCCGGCGGAAAAGGGGCGGCCTGGCCTTTTCTCCGCCTCCTTCCTTAGGGGATGGCGGCGCCCCGGGTGGTTTTAAGGGGTTTTTTAGGGTTTTTTTAGTTTCTTTTTTTTTCGCGTGTGTGTTTTTTGTTTTTGTTTGTTTGTTTGTTTTTGGGTTTTTTTAAAAGGCTTTCCGTGGGGTTTTTATCCCACTTTTCCTGCCGTACCGAGGGGGAATTCCCGGTGGGAGGGAGGGAAGCAGCGCGGCACCGGAACGGGTGGGAATCTGCTTAATGGTGTAAAGAAGGAATCCTCTTAATTACGGGAAAATAATGCTAAAATAGGGGGGGAGTGTTAATTTTTTTTTAACTCCCGAGCGTCACGCCGCTTTCCCTCCTCCTTCTCTCCATCCACACCTTCCCCATGGCACTGATGGGTACGCAGGGCTGGCAGCTCCAGCTGCACCTTCCAGCTCCGAGCCTTTGCAATTTTCCCGATTTTAGCGTTCCCAGCCGCCGGAATCCCCGGAGTCGCCGAGCTCTGCTTGGCCGAGGAAGTTTCCCACGTGTGGGGAGTTGTGGGACGAGTGTGGGAAGGAGGTTAATTAGTGGGAAGCGTCATTAGTGGAGGAGGTTTCGCGTTGATCCCGAGATTCCACGCCCTGTTGCAGTAACGAGTTTCCTGAGGATCTTGGAGAATATCCTCGGCTGGAAGGGACCCGCACGGACCAGCGAGTGCAGCTCCAGGAACTTGAATACTTCATTTACTTTTGTAACTTTTAAATTGCAATACTCTGTTTCAAGCTTAAATTCTTTCCTTTTTTTGGGGGGGAGGTGGTGGGGGCAAAGTGTTTTGAGTGGATATTGTGGTTTTAGCCTGGTGCTGTTGGGAAGAAGCCTGAAGTGTGTCAAGGGGGGATACCAGGGAGAGGTTCCTGCCCCAGAGGGTGGTGGGGCACTGGAACAGGATCCCCACGGCAGTGGGCACAGCACCAACAGCTCCAGGAGCGTTTGGACAACACTCTTAGGGGCAGGGAGGGATTTTGGGGTGTTCTGTTGGACTCGATGATCCGTGTGGGTCCCTCCCGACTCAGGATATTCCACGATTCTCTGATTTAATTTGCTCAGTGTGGCACATCCAGCAGCATTCACAGCCGTTTGCCAGGTGATTATCCAGGGGTTTTATTGGCTTAGAGGTCCGAGCACCTGGGGCACGTTACTTGTTTGTGTTTATCTGTGCTCTAAACTGGGTTAGAAAGGCTGTTCTGTGAGTAAAGGGCGAGTAGTGGACAGTGGGAGGACTTTGTGCTACTCCAGTGCCACTAAGTGAGATTGAGGGATTAGTGTGGAGTTAGACTTCTCAATTCTGTATTTCATCCCAGCGTGGGATGGATTGCAGGGTGTCTTTAATCAAGGACTAAAGCAGCAAGAGGTTCCAGAGAGAGCAATGGATGGGGTCTGGTGCTGGGGGGTCGCTGATCACCCAGCTGATGGCTGGATTTTCCTGTAAAAGCAAACCTCTCCTGTTATCCTGGGGGAGTGCCTTGGGCTCCCAGACAGCAGAACCACTTCCAGCATCTCTCATCTCTTGCTGGTGTTAAATCCAAATGCTGAGTTGTGCTGTAGGTTTCAGATACTTTTTTTCCCCCCAAATATGATGTCTCTTTGACTATATAGTAACTTTTTTATGAGTACTGGAAGTTCTTAATTTCCAAAACTCTGTTCCTCAAAAGACTTGGAATATTTGAGCCAGATTCACAAGTTCTCTGTAGCAAGGCCTGGGATGAGGCTGAAGATACATGGAATCCCAGCTGGCCTGGGTTGGAAGTGACCTTAAAGTCCATCTCTTCCTACTCCCTACCACGGGGACACCTTCCACCAGCCCAGGTCACTCCAAGCCCTGTCCAATTCAGCCTTGGACACTTCCAGGGATGGGGCAGCCACAGCTTCTCTGCCCAACCTGTGCCAGGGCCTGCCCACCCTCCCAGCCAGGAATTCTTTCCCGATATCCCATCCATCCCTGCCCTCTGGCAGTGGGAAGCCATTCCCCTTGTCCTGGCACTATCTGCCCATTTAAAAGGTCCCTCTCCCTCCTTTTTCTACGGCTCCCCCATCCCTGCAAGTGTTGCTGGAATGCTGAGTGGAAGATGCTGAAGGCCACAGCTCTGCAGGGCAGGAACGTACCTCCTTCCCAGCCCCAGCTTCCCAAATCCCGGGGCATCACCCTCTGATTGGGCTCTGTTGCAAAAGCCAATCCAAATTGCTCCAGAAATCCATGGTACAGCCCCATAAATCCTCCCCCTCTGCCCTTTCCCTTTGTCCCCTTTGCCAGGGCAGAGGGCACAGCAGGGAGCAGAGGGAATGTGTTCCAAGGGCTGCCCTGGCCGAGGCTGTTCCAGGGAGAGTTGGGTTGCTGCAGCTTCAGCTGTGCTTCCACAAGCCTCACAGTGGGTGAGGGCTGCACGTCCCTTGGCCCAGTGCTGAGTTACCTTTGGGCACAGGGAGGAGTTGTGGGGACACTTCCAGTAGCTGGGATGGAAGTGGGAAGCAAGTCCCCCCCGCTCCTGGGAGCCCCCACGGATTCGCTGCTTCCCGGGCAATGGGAGCTGCAGACGTGGGGTGACCCTCGGGGTTCCCCCTGCATCGGTCACTGCTGGCAGTGTGTGCACTGGCACACAGCTGGCTCTCCTTCCTCTGAAGCTCAGCGCCCATCCCCTGGGCGGTGCTGGGGGCTCCTCAGAGCCAGGAATGACCTGGAGGGCAGCTTGGAAGAGAGAAAACGCTGGTGACAGGAGCCAAATGTGTCCGCTCAGTGCCTTGCAAGGGTCGATGAGCAGTAGCAGAAAGAGCAGAGGCAGTGCCAGAAGTCCTTGTGGTGACTGGGTTGTGGTAGGATTCCCCGTGGGATTTTTGGGAGGTAGGTGGAAGCAGGAGGGTGAGGAGAGCAGTGGGAGTAGCCAGAGGAGGTGGCAGCATGATGGGGGTACATCCATCCCCTGGAGGGATCCCTGTCTCAGAGGGATCCAGCATTCCCACAGCCTTACTTACTGTGGAGCTGTTCAGCCCCCTCCCAGCCACGTGTCCCTGCGGAGGAGAAGGTCCACTCAGGTGAGACCCCACCTGCAGAGCTGCCCCTGGAGACAGCAGGGAAAGGACATGGACCTGCTGGAGAGAGTCCAGGGGAGGCACCAGCATGGGCAGAGGATGGAGCAGCTCTGCTGGGAGGGAAGGATGGGAGAGGTGGGATTGTCCAGCCTGGAGAGGAGAAGCTTTGGGGTGACCTCATGGTGGCCTTGCAGCGTGGGAAGGAAGGACAGACAGAGACTATTTACAAGGGTCTGGAAGGACAGGACAAGGGGGAATGGCTTTAAACTGGCAGAGGGTAGTGTTAGATGGGATACTGGAAAGAAATCCTTCCCTGTGAGGGTGGCACACGTTGCCCGGAGGAGCTGTGGCTGCCCCTGGATCCCTGGGAGTGTCCCAGGTCAGGTTGGACGGGGCTTGGAGCCCCCTGGGCTGGTGGAAGGTGTCCCTGCCATGGCAGCGTTGGAACTGGATGGGCTTTGAGGTCCCTCCCAACCCAGCCCAGTCTGGAATTCTGTGCAAAGTGAGTCCTGGGGTGCAGTGCCCCCAGATCCAAGCTCCCTGGTTCCCGGGGCCCTGGCCAGCGTGGGCGGGTTGGAGCTTCAGGATGTTCATGGACACCAGCAGCTGTGTATTTTTAGTTGTGCTCCTTTGAATATTTGGTAAAACAGGCAATGTGTTTATATTCAGCTTCCTGTGTCCATATCAGCGTCTTGGCATGTGATGGAGCTCCGGAGGGAGGAGGGAGGAGGACAGAAGTGTGTTGTGAGGGTTATTTGTATTCCGGCCGCTGCGATCGTCTCCTGGTTTAAACATTTGGCTCGACTCAAGCAGGAACCAGATTCTCTCTCCCTTTGTTTACACAATTTTCCTTCCCATCCCTTCTCCCATGTCTTTCCCAACCTCCTGCATGAGGGCAGTTTGGTTTGGGACACACACACGGTCCAACACGTGAGCTCCGAGCCCTCTGCCTGTGTGGGCACTGACCCTCCAGCACCAGCTCCGTGCAGGGTTTGGGGGTGGAAAAGCCCATCTGGGTGGTGCTGGGAAGGAGCACCCAGTTTCCCAGCCTGCTCCCCCCAGTCCAGGCTGCTCTGGTGCTGCTGACACCCTGTGCAATCAGCCCCTCGTCACCCACAGCCATTCCTGGGGCAGAGGCAGTGCGAGCACACGAGGGAGATTTGGCCTGATCTTCCTCTGTAAATTATGATTCTTCCTCTGTAAATCATGATTCTTCCTCTGCAAATCATGATTTTCCTTTTGCCAAAGCTCCCCCAGAACCCATAACCAGAACGTTTCCTGGTGCTCTGAGCTGAGGAGAGGGAAATGCTCCCTCCCGGTTTCCAATGTGATGCTAAGGGGATGCTCTGGGAGCCGGTGATGTGCTCCCTGCTGGACCAGGGGTGGGATGTCCCCGGGAGGCACTGCTGGGTGGCAGAGAGGGGTAAAAGAGGGGCTGAGCACCAGGAGAAGCTGCCGTGCCCGTGGCAGCTGCAGTCTGCTTGGGGAGCAGGAGCCGGGGAAGGCTTGGGAAGCTCTGCAAGGAGCACTTGGTGGTGACAGGGGGTGGCCCTGAGAGGAGAGGGCTCGTTCAGCAGAAACAGCTGAGCATTCTGATTGTTTATACGTGGAAGGTTTCATTTCAAATTGATTGTAATGTCTCCAGCAAGGCCTTTCCTGCTCTGTCAGCCCCTCGCTGGATGTGTTTAGATTTCTGTCCTCTGTTGCTGTTTGGGCTTTGGTTTGCTCAGGCACTTGGATATTTGATATATCTGTGAGTGTCTTTTCAGTTCATAGAAAAAAAGAAAAAAAAAGGTTCTTTTCCATGTCATTAATCATCTTGATGATTAGCCAGAGTATTCCCAGATGAAAATTTCCTTTCTGTATGTTAAAATAACATCAAGCAGATACCAAAGGCATTTGTGCTAAGTTTTGTGCTCCCATGTAAGAAATTCAGTCCCAGTGGGGGTTTGGATGAGATATTAGGGATAAATTTATTCCCTGGGAGGGTGGGCAGAGGAGCTGTGGCTGCCCCTGGATCCCTGGAAGTGTCCCAGACCAGGTTGGACGGGGCTTGGAGCCCCCTGGGCTGGTGGGAGGTGTCCCTGCCCATGGCAGGGGGTGGGATGGGATGAACTTTGTGCTTCCTCCCACCCCAGTCTGGGCTTCTGTGCTTGCTGAAAGTCTGAGCAGATCCCAAATTACATTTTGATCTCTGTGTGTAGCTTCAAGTCGGGCTTTTTGGTCTAAACCTGGAGCTGGGATGCGCAGAAAGTGTCCCTGACAGTTGTGGGAGATGGAGCACCTCTCTCCCAGCTGACTGTGGTTTATGTTGCTGCAAACCCTGCAAGGCAGGGATGCTCCAGCTGGAGCTGCTGCCTGGCCCCACGGAGCAGGAGGACTTGGCTGGCCGGAGGCACTGGGAATTTCCTCCTCTCTCCCGCCGTGTCCTTCCCTGATTTATTCCTCCCAGGCACAGCCTGACCTCTGAGCGAGGGGGTTTGGAGGGGCTGCATGACAGTGACCTCAAACTCTGCCAGCCCCGTGGGGTTGGGGGGTTCCTGGCTGCTGTGACTGCAGGGCTGGGAAGAGGCCACAGGAGTCAGAGCCGGCTCTCAGATTCATTTGAAGCTGGGCTTGGGCTGGCTGATCCCTCAAGGTCTCTCCCAAGCCAAACCATTCCGTGTGGGCCGTGATTGTTTTCACTGTGTTTTGATCTCCCTCAGGATGCACAATAAGTCAGTATTAAACTCTTCCTCGGTTTTCCTTCCCAGTTTTCAGGGTGAGTGAGCAGACCTTGCCGGGATAAGCAGCGCAGCAGCTCTGCCGTTGCACTCTGCTTGTGCTCAGCAGTCACACGCCCGGGCAGGAGGCTCCGTGTGACATTTATTTTTGTTCCCTTGCTGGCTGTGAGCAGGACGAGCCTGGCAAAGGGACAAGGGCTGGATGTGGCAAGAGAATCTCTCTTTTAACACGATTTATTTCCCTCCTCCCTGCAATGGTTTGAACAGCACCTATTGAAATGGTGATCCCGTTTGGCGTGTGATGGTAAAGGCCCCTCTGCCCGTGCTGCCTGCCACCTCCCTGCCTCCAGCAGGACAATCCCTTGGGAATGGGGGTGGGGTTTTTTCCCCTCTTCGTTTCCTGGGAATGAGGGAAGGGGATGGCTGTGGCTCCTCCAAGCCCGTCGTGCCCATGGTGTGGCTCGGGCGGGTGTGGAGCAGTGCCAGGGCTCGGTGCCAGAGCTCTGCCAGCCCTTGGCAGCGCAGGCTTGGTTGGCATCCAGAGGGTGTCCGTGGCAATCCCGGCTCCTGCCGTGCCCTGCTTGGTGAGGGAGCTCAGAGAGCTCTCCAAGGGGCAGTGGGGGACTCTGTGGGACCACAGAGCTGTGTGGGCACACAGCAGGAGTGCCAGGGAAGGGCAGGGAGAAGTGGCCAGGCTCTGGGTTTGGCACTGGCAGAGCTGTGTCGGTTGGCAGTGGATGTGCAGCCAGGACAGGGAAAGGAAAGGTGGTGCCACTTGTAAATGCAGTGCTCGCTCCAGCTCTCACAGGACTCCTGGCATGGGATGGTTTGATGGGTTTTGTCACCTTCACAGGCTCGGGGGGTTCACCGGGAGAAGAGAAGGATCCAGGGAGACCTCAGAGCCCCTTCCAGTGCCTAAAGGGGCTCCAGGAGAGCTGGAGAGGGACTGGGGACAAGGGATGGAGGGAGAGGACACAGGGAATGGCTTCCCACTGCCAGAGGGCAGGGCTGGGTGGGATATTGGGGAGATACCTGGGATAGTGAAAGGTGTCCCTGCCCATGGGAGGGGGTGGACCTGGTTGGTCTTTAAAGGCCCCTTCCAACCCAAACCATTCCATGGGTCCCTCTCACACATCAGGACAGCCAGCCTGGTCTGTGTTGGGGTTGCAGAGTGATGGTTTCAGTGAGCAAACCCTTGGGATCTCCCAGGTCTCTTCAGCCTCTGGTTTCTGTGCTGTTGGACTTGCGAGGTGCCCAATTCCTCTGGCATTCACAGCCAACCCTCCCAAAGAATTGCTGCCCTCCTTGAATTGTTACAGTTCAAAATTCCCATTTTTTACAATAAAATTTTGAGAAGGGTATTAAATAAGGTGTGCTCTGGGTTTGCCAGTCTTGCAACAGTGGATCTGGAGCAGGAACCTGTACCTTTTAGGACTGGTGTAATTCCAGGTTTTCTTCTGGATGTGTAAAGCCCTCAATAGGGAACCTGGGCTGTCAGATTTGTTCCTCCAGGAATTTCAGCCCAGCTGCTGGAATGCATCAGTGGGGGTCTACAGCTCAGAGAAGTCTCCAGGGGCAAAGTGGAGTTTGTGCTGGACGGGTCATTAAAGCCCATCCAGGGACACTTCCCAGCAGCCCAGGTTGCTCCCAGCCCTGTCCAGCCTGGCCTGGGACACTTCCAGGGCTGGGGCAGCCCCCAGTTCTGTGCTGGTTGGCCCTTCACTAAACCTGCTCTGGGTTTTACCCCGAGTAGTTAAACTCGTTTTCAAGGCAGTGGCTGTTCCAGCAGCTGCCTCCAGCCCTGGCCTGCCCCAGGTGAGGGTGGGACCTGTCCCTCGGAGCGTGGGCTCCAGGAGGAGCAGTGCCAGCAGCACCCACAGCTCTGCAAACTTGTTCCCTTCCTTGCCATCTGGGTGGGGGCCGGAGGGATTTGTGAGTCCACGGCCGAGTCCTCGGGAAGGGAAAGGGGGCAACTGGTCATAAGAAGGGTCTGGGGTCGATGTTCCAGCCAGGCCAGTCTCAAAACGCTGCAGTTTTTGTGGCCAGAATTAAACCACAAGTGCCAAACCCCCTGAACTTTGTCTTTCTTGCACTCTAAAGTCCTTATAATTTTTATTTTCCTCTGTTTCAGGATCATTACACCGATAAAATCAAAGCGAGCCGGACAGGTAGCAAGTCTGCCTATGTAGGTGAGTTTCCAGCCCACTCTTGTTCCTTCTTCTCGTGCAAAATACAAAGCAGCACAGCAAGTCCCAAACCCCTGTGATTTCATTTTAGTCTGGAGCTGAACAAGTGAAAACTGCTTGGCAGCTTCACGCGCCACAAGGACAGCACTGGTGTGGTGTTGGCAGCAGTGGTTGCTCACACTGTTCTCCTTGCTTTTGTAACTGACTCTTGAATTTAGGGGGCAGAAAGAGCTGCTTCTCCCATGGAAATGAGGCTTTTCCTTGTCTGTTCCCCCAGTTAGGAAGGGGCAGTGTGCAAGTTGTCATCAGTTCTGTCTTTGCTGCCTTCCACGCGTGGTGGGTTTGACGTTTCATCGTGCAGATTCTTCCTGTAGGCACCCCATCTCCAAAAAATAGGTGCTTGGATAACTTCATGTAGGCAAGAACCTTGTCAACCCCTTTGCACCCTTCCAGCTGCTGGAGCTGAGCCCCACAGAGCTCTCCCCAGAGCATCCCCCTGGCCTTCATCCCCTGCAGACGAAGGGATTTGCTGCAGGTCACGGAACCTGAGGCCAGGCTGTGACTCCCAGTCTGGAGCCTCACTCACAGCCCAGCCTGCCCCACATGCTGGATGAGGAGCTGGTTTGGACACAGCAGAAAGTCTCTTTGCAAATGTCTCCTCGTGGTTTGCCTGTCTTGCCTGGTAGGATTGGGTAGTGCCCTGTGGGGAGAAACAGGGACCTTCAGGGGAGAAACTGCCCTGCAGTTCCTTGTCTGTCCCGGTGGCTTCGGGCTGATGTCTTTAAAATCATACTGCTCAGATGGTTTTCAAAGGAACCTTGATCTAGAAGTCACTTTTCATGGCTTTCATGTGCACTGAAGATATGAAAAGTTAAGTCAGAAAAAAGTGCAGAGGAAAATGAAAGCAGGTTTTTCCCCTGCTCCTCTCCCAGCACTTCCATGGGGTTGGACAGAATCACCTCGTGGGGGCTGACTTTGCAAAGCAAATGGAGCTGTAGCCCAGGTTGGA
This sequence comes from Formicarius rufipectus, assembly GCA_013399695.1. NCBI lineage: Eukaryota > Metazoa > Chordata > Aves > Passeriformes > Formicariidae > Formicarius > Formicarius rufipectus. Next base: position 71,464 of record VXAU01000574.1, on the reverse strand, counting down.
TCAGCAGGATGGTGCTGGAGTGACTTGTGAGGTGGAGGTTATGAAGGACCAGAGCCTTAATTAAACTGCCAGAACGCCAGATCCGACTGAAGGTCTTGGGAGTTGCCTGTTTCCTTTCATTTCACAGCATTTTATGGGGTTCAATCCAGTTTAAAAGGGCTCATTAAGGCACTGGCACATTGTTTATAATTGAAAAGAAGATCTCAACTGTCAGATCTCTCAATATTGCCAAGTGTAAATTTTCTGCAGAAGGGAACAGCAGAAAGGGGTGTTCTGTGCTGTGAGGGGCTTTTATTCTCCGTGTGCACCCATGGGCTGCTCACCTCTGTGCCAACCAGCTGTGCCCAGACTTCCCACTGTGCTCCTGCACCTCCTCTGACAGGAGGATGGCAGCAGAGTTTGTCCTGGTTGTGTCTTTTCTGCTTTGAAATCGGGGCCCCCTGAGCTCCCCCGGCCCCTTTGGGGGTGCTGCAGTGCAGGGGGTGCATCCCAAAGCACCCACACCCTTCCCCAAACCCTGCAGCTCCCAGATGTGGCAGCTCCCTGTGTCGTGGTGGGACCCTCCAGTATGGCAAGGAGCTGGTTTTGTTTTGGGGGGNGGGGGGGGAGGATCTTGTGTTCTGTTACCAAACCCCAACATTTTTTTAGCGTGTATAAAGTATCCGTGCTGTGATTTTGAGTCTTGCTTGATGCCTGTTTGGAATTCCAGCCCTTCTCCCCTGCCAGGAGCTGGGGAGCTGCTCCTCCCAGCTTGGTTTGTGCTGGGTGAAGGGGCAGGAGCAGAACCCTCCCCCTGGCCACGGAGGGTCCATCCCTGAGGTGGGAGCAGCTCCTGCAGGTACCAGAGCCCAGCCTGGGCTGGGGCTGTGCTGAGGGAGGGGGAGGGAGCAGGAGGTGATACCCCCAGAGCCACGGGCAGCTCCTGGGCCATCCCGGCTGCTGGTTTTCCAGGGAAGTTGGCACTGTGGGTGCCGTGCTCAGCCTGCAGAGTGCATGAAGGGACTCTGGGTCCTCCTGGGCAGCTCTGGTGTGTCCTGCCACCTTGTCTGTCCATCCATCCTGTAAGTGTAAGGGTCATGGAATCACAGACTCGTTGGGGTTGGGAGGGACCTCAAAGCCCCCCCAGTGCCACCCCTGCCACGGGCAGGGACACCTCCCACCAGCCCAGGGGGCTCCAAGCCCCGTCCAACCTGCCCTGGGACACTCCCAGGGATGGGGAATGACCCAAAAGCATCTCTGATGCCTCTTTCATCCCTGCAGAGAGCAGGACTCTGCTGCTCTCCTGCTGCCCAGGTTTATCCTCCATCCAGTTGCTCTCGGAGGTCTCCTCCAGCCCGGTCGATTCTGTGCTTTGGCAGCGGGGCAGCAGGGAAGGATTCCCGTGTCGGTGTTTCCACTGGGTGTCAGCAGAGCCCTGCCCAGCCCTGGGCTTCCCCTTTGGCTGCACCCACCGCTGGAAAAACCAGGCGAGCTGCATTGCCACAGCAGGGACTTCGAGGATGGGATGGGTGTGCTGGAAGTGCCCTTTCCTTCCCCGAGCAGAGCAACCGGTCGGGGCGGGAGGGGCGTGGGAGGTGCCTGGCTCCTTGCTGTGCTCTCTAATTAGGGTTACAGCCGGGCCAGCGGGTCCCTGCTGCTGGCAGAGCGGTGGCAGAGCCTCTGGGGGCTTTACCTGCGAGCCGTGGGTGTGCTGAGGAGCCTTCCCCGAGGGGCTGGGGTCAGGGCTGCTCACCCTGAGCCCCCTCCACCAGCCCTTCCACTCCTTTTCCATGCTCAATGCAGGTGCAGGCTTCCCAAATCCTCTCCGGAATCCTTGAGCCTCCTGCCTGTGCTGCCAGGCTGAGGCAGCTCCTTCAGCCCGCAGCTGGGTGGGAACACCCCCGAGGCTCTCAGGTGGGCAGGGGCATCCCCTGGGTGCTCCTTTCTCCCTCCTGCTGCTGTTCTCAGGGCCCCGGTGCCTGTGCCACCCTCCCTGTGGGTCACCTGGTGCCAGGTGTCCCTGCATTCCGGGTTGGGCTGGAAGGGGCACGTCAGCACTTGCTGGGCCACCAACTGCTCCGCTGCCCGTGTTTGCTGCAGGCAGTCCCAGGCACAGTGAGATTCCCCCAACAGGTTCTTCCATTGGGGACCCAAAATTTCCAAAACCAAGGCCAGGAACTGTCCCCATTGCAGATTATTTTGATGCTTCTGTGCAGCTGTTTAGCCTGTTGCTGGACCTGGTTGTGCTGTGATGCTCCCTCGACGTGGAGCTGTTCATTCCTGCCCCCACCTTTAGTGCCAGCCTCGGCCTCTGGGAAGGGTTTTGGGTTCTGCAAGTCGGAACAGACCTGCTCCTGAGCACCCTTGTAGTAAACCCAACCTCCAGCATTCAAGTCCCAACCAGCCTGCAACCCTCCCACTCCCACAGGAGCTCCTGGGAAAGCAGCACGTGCGGGAATCCACGGAAAGCCGAGCCCACATCCTGCCCCTGCACGGGGGAGAGGTGCTGCCCAGGGGCTCTGGCATCACCCCCTCCTCATGCCACCCCTCCAGGGGCCGGAGGGGCTGAAAATAATTGGAATATTTATTTAACAAGATACAAAAAAGTGACTACTTGGGAATAAAAAAAGGAATCATTTGAAAGAAAAAAGCAGGGAGTCCACACACTGCAAGCAAAGTTTTGTTTTGAAAATTTCCCTGAGAAACAGAAGAACCTAAAACATTATGGAAACACAATACAAGTATTGTGAAGTATTCTTCTGATGTGCTCTACTGTTATATAGTCAATGTATATCCCATTTCCATCCAACCAATGTCTTTACTATCTGCCAACATACAATCTATATTTTTTTCCATTCAAGCCTGCCTATTAATTCATTCACTTTCTTGGTATTGTTTTTAAATAATAAAAGCACTTCACTATATGAAAGTGCTCAGGTTCATTTTCTCAGGGAGAGTGAGAGAAAAGGTTTCGGTTAAACTCCTGAGTGTACAGGTGGGTGGGAACTGAGTTATGTTTTGCTAAAAAAAGCCCCAAACAACAAAACCAAACCAAACCAACAACATTAAAAATCCAAACAAATGCCCCTTCCCCAGGAGGACTGGCCTTGCCTGGTGCCTTTCCAGGCTCTTTGCAGTCCCCTCTTCCTCCTCCCAGCCACCTTCCTGCCCAACAAATCTCTGCATTTGCAGAAGAAAAAATTGCTGGTTTTATTGCTCCTGGCTTTTTATTCCTGAGAGCTCTGGGGAGTGGGAGCTGCATTTGGGGTTCTGTGGTGTGTTCCTCCCGAATTGTTTGTGGGGTCCCAGCTGAAGGAGCAGCGGGGAAGGGATGCCAGGGAGGATGGGGTGGGGAGTGAAGTGCTTTTGCAGGCAGGGTTGGTATTAGTGGTGCTGATACACAAACCAAGTCCAGCTTAAAATCCAAGCAGGGAAGTTGCAGGGCTGGGAACAGTTTCACTGGTAAACCTGCAGAGTTTGTCGTGGAATCACTGAAACCCTAAACAAGAGCTCCTGAGGTGCCATGTGAAGGTGCTTCTGGGGCAGAAATGCCAGTTGGCCCCTCTGAGCAGCCCCTCAGGATGTATTTGCCACCCTGTGTTGGGATTAGAGCAGCAGCTGTGCCTGGCATGAGCCTCCCCCCAGCTCAGAGCTGGAGCAGCAGCTCTGGACTTGTCCAACTGCTTTATTCCTTCTTTTTTGCCCTACTCCTGGGGTTTTTTGGGGTTTTTTTTTTTTGGGGGGGGGTTGTTGTTGTTGGGTTTTTTTGTTGGGGTTTTTTTTGCCTTTTTTTTTTGTTTGTTTGTTTGGGGGTTTTTTTGGGTTTTGTTTTGTTGTGGTTTTGGTTTTTTGGGGTTTTTTTGTTTGTTTTTTTGTTTGGTTTGGGGTTTTTTGTTTTGTTTTTGTTGTTTTGTTTTTTTGTGAGGTTTTTTTGGTTGGTTGTTTTTTTGTTTTCGTTTTTAAGGAAAGCAGACTAATTCCCATGGTGGTGCTCGTTTCTGGTTCATCCAGCAGGCTCAAGTGTGCAGCAGCACCCAAACCTTTCCGAGCTGAGGTCGCTCCCAGCAGAGATTCCAGGTGGGAACAGCAGCAGCAGTGCTGACTCCCTGGGGTGCTCCCATGGGCAAGGCACCCCAGCCCAGGGTGAGGAGGGACCACAGTGGGGTCACCCTGAAGGTCCACATCCCTCTGGGGTTTGGCACACCTTGTGTCCTCCTCTCCCTGCTGTTTCCTTGGCAGATTTGGAGCCTGCCCAGCACAGAGGCGTTCCCACCTCGCTGCCCCGTGTCCTCCACAGCAGGACTCGTGTGGCTCTGAAAACAGAGGCCCTTTGAAAGCTGCATTTATAGCTTAGCTGTAACTTTAGACCCGTGCTGACCTCCAGCTGTGGGCTGTCACCCTGGAAAACCAGGCTCTGGAGCACCACAGGCTGGAAAACCAGATGGGGTGTTGCTCTTGTAGGTGCTGTAGTTGTCGGCTTGTGTTTAGTCCAAACCTCTCTGCTGATTTGCAGTTTTGAGTTATTCACCTTAAAAGCTGTTTTATTTCAAAAGCAACAGTAACAAGACACCTTTTTGCCCTTTTGAGCCTTCGGCGCTCCAGTATGAGCTGGATTTGCGTAACTGGAGCAAACTGGGAGCTGCGTGCCAGGATTCCCAGCCCTGCTTTGGCAGTGGTGGTTTCATTACCTTTCACTCAGCAGGTGCTCTGGAAGTGCTGGGGCTGAAAGAGTTCAAGGGATGATCCCACAGGAGCTGAAGTTTGAGGTCCATCTGATCCAGGGTCCTGCTGCATGGTGCCCTCATTGCCTGTGGGAAGAAACAGGGCAAGGCCTGGGAAAAGGGGGGCTCTCCAGGGTAGGGGGGCAGCTCCACTGGTCTGCAGGTGTTTCAAGACAGGCACAAATGCAGGTGTGTGACCTGCAGGAACTGCACAGGAAGGTTCAGGGGGTTTTCCCTTTCCCTGGCACAGTGCAGCTGCTGAGCATCCCCCTCGACTGAACAAACACTGGCCTCGGTTTTCCTGGATAAATTAGGAAGAAATCCTTCCCTGGGATTTGGGCCAGGCCCTGGCACAGCGTGCCCAGGGAAGCTGTGGCTGCCTCGTCCCTGGAAGTGTCCAGGACTGGGTTGGACGGGGCTTGGAGCAACCTGGGCTGGTGGAAGGTGTCCCTGCCCAGGGCGGGGGGTGATGGCCAGAGAAGGTGTTGGGGGGACTGATTCTTTTGTCTCGTTTAGTCAGAGACAAGTGAGAGTTGCAGACGTGTCTGCAGCTGCTCTGGCATTTGGGAATCTCTGTCACTCCCAGCATTGGATCCAGCAAACCTTTGTTCAGCTTTGTCACCATAAAATCCCGCAATAGTTTGGGTTGGAAAGGACCTTAAAGCTCATCCCATCCCACCCCCTGCCATGGGCAGGGACACCTCCCCCTCTCCCAGGTTGCTCCCAGCCCCATCCAACCCGCCCTTGGACAGCAGCCCTGTTCTGTCTTCGGTGGTGAATGGGAAAACTCGTTGGAAATTTATTTTGGCCCCTTTAGCAGAGGATGAACAGCCATGACTGTGAGTGCTGGGACAGAGGAATCCCAAGGGGACAATGTTGGGATGAGTCAGGCTCTTGGGATCTCTCTGCTTTTGGCTCAGCCTGCTGAGCACGAGCTCTGGTTTCCTCGAAATCGGAGCGGTGCCCTCTCCGACCGCGGGCTCGTTTCTTTAGAGAGTGACTTCATCCTCAGGGGAGACTTCCCTCTCCCAGTAAACCCCTCCCAGGGCTCTGAGGGCACGAGCCCCAAATTCTGCAGAGCTGTGGCCACCACTGGTTTAAATCTGAGGAGGCTCCCCCAGCTCAGGGTGACCCGGGCTGGATCCAGTGGCTCCAGGCTCGGGGGGACAGCAGCATTACTGGGTGCTGACCTAGTTGTTTGCAAATCTCCCTGTAGAAGAGATTTAGTCATCTTAGGAGGAGTATTAAAGCCTGTGTTTGTTTGGAGATGGGGAAATGCAGCGATTTCATTTTCAAATGTTATGGTTTGGGTTGGGTTTTTTCTCTTTTTTTTTTTTTTTTTAATTTTCAAATATCTGATTTATTAACAAAGATGACCAGCTGGGAAAATAAGCACTGGAACTTTCCTAAGGAGGTCATCCATGTAGGGCGGGAAGGGATCCAGAGAATCAAACCTCTCCTGTTCCGTGGTGGGAATGCTGCTTCCCGGGGGAAAAACCCTGCTGGCTTTTGGAGTTTTGCATGAAGTCCCTCCCGTGGGTGGGGAGCGGTGGCCCCTGTGTGGGTCATCCTCTCTGGAGCACAGCAGGCTCTCGGGGGGGAGTTGGGGTGCGGAGGGGTTTGTGGGGAGCTGGGGCAGCACGGCACTGACTGAGCCCAGGGCTCGGGCTGCTGAACCCACTGCTGCAGGGCTGAAACACCCCAGGGATCTGCAGGAGCATGTTCCTAATATTTGCTCTAGGAATGGGAGCTTTATTGATACCAAATATCGGGTGTGAACGTCCCTCCTGCCCCTGCCTGAGCTGGCGGCGTCACCGGCAATTCCTCTGCCCAAAGCTTTTCCAAGGAATGTCCTCTTGAAACTGGGACTTGGAGCGGGATGACGCTGTTCCCAGCTGGCTGGGCAGGCCCTGGCAGAGCCTGGAAAACAGCCCTGCTCCCCAGGCTGAGGTGAGAGCAACCTGAAGCCTGCAGGAACCGCTGTGGCAGCGCTCGGAAAGGTCACACTTGCAGGGCTCGGGTCCCTGTGATGCCATCAATGACCCAAGCACTGCTCTTCAGAGCCAATTAGCTCCTGGAGCTCTGCAAAACAAGCAGCAGGATTTGGGCACAGCCCTCTGGGGACTGCCAGGACAGTGACACGGGCAGGGCTGCTCCAAACAGGCTCTTTGCACTCCTGGACACCTGAATAACTTGGAATCCAACACCGATTTGCTTTGGGAAGGACCTTCAAACTCCTCTTGTTTCACCCCCTGCCATGGTCAGGGACACCTTCCACTGTCCCAGGTTGCTCCAAACCCCGTCCAGCCTGGCCTTGGACATTTAGCACTGGGCTGATTTAGCACTAAGCTCTTGGCTGCTGCAGTGCCTGTAGGGATATCCTTGGGAATGTCCCAAGTCCAAGCCCAGTCTCTGCACGGGCTGCAGGAGGGTGTCTGGAGGTAGTTTCCTTCCAGCAGTGGTTGGTTGGCTGCAGGGGATGAGAAGCAGCCAGGAATACTGGGATCAGCCTGTGCCATGGATATTATTTCTTCCCAGAAAGGGCTGTCCAGCCCTGGCACAGGTGCCCAGGGCATTTAAAAGCCATGCGGATGTGGCATTTGGGGACACGGTCAGTGGTGGCCTTGGCTCTGCTGGGGGATGGTTGGACTCGATGGGCTCAGAGGGTTTTTCCAACCTTAATGATTCTGTCCTGCCTCACTCCTTGCTCTTTGGTGGGCTCAGGAGCAAGTGTCCTTCCCTGGTCCAACTCTGAGGGAAGCACATGGATCCTGGCACACGCTGGGCTCTCTGGGAAGCCCCTGGGTGACTGCAAATGTGGGGACCAAGCGGCCAAAGCTGTGCTTGGGATCACTGCCAGACCAGCTGAGCCTCTGCCTGTCCTCCTCCCTGCCAAGGGGAGGAACCTGCACAGGAGCTCCGTGCTTTATTTTGGAGGCTGTTTCACTTCCAGAGCTGTTTCCCAGCTGCCTGTTCCCGTTGGGTGGAATAACAATAATAATAAAAAAGCCCTTATTGCAGCATGTCTGGGATGCCTGTGTGTAAAAGCTGTTTGAGGTGCTGTGCCACCTTCTGGAGAAATAAGCCACTGTCTTTCCAAACAGAACTTCTCTGTGGCCCTGAAAATGTCAGGCAAAACAGCCACCACGACCAACAACATCGCCCAGGCCCGCCGGACTGTGCAGCAGCTCAGGGTAGAAGCCTCCATAGAGAGGATAAAGGTGAGAGCACTTCTCCACCCCTCCTTTAGTTCCCTGTTCATCCCCCTTCCAGCTGTAGGATGAAGACGCTCAGAGTGTGTGTCTGTGCACCCACAGCTCAGTGTTTTGCCCATCTCAAAACGTGACATCAACATTTCAGCTCAGCAGATCCAAATAAACCCGGTTCCTGTGGCCCAGATCCCATCTAACCCCTCCCTCTGTCCGTGGGAAGCTATTCCCCCTTTTTCTTCCCTGTCACTGCAGAATAGATGAGAAATTCCTCGTTACAAACCACTGTATTATTTTGAATTATTTATTCCCAGTTTTCTATGTAGGAGCCAGGTGGAACCTCTACCTGCTGTCACCAACCAGCCCCAGAGAGCTCTGGGATCCATCCTCTCCTCCTCCCTGAGCACGAAGCCAGGAGACAGAGCGTGCCCATCTCCAAGCACCTCTCCCTGCCCACACAGACACTTTGCCCCCAGCCCAGCTCCCAGCACCTTTGATCCTGTTCCCATGGGAAACCCCCTGCTCTGTTTATTTTTCCCTGTCTGCTGCAGGTGTCCAAAGCCTCGGCAGACCTGATGCTGTACTGTGAGGAACACGCCAAGAAGGACCCCTTGCTCATGGGCATTCCTGCTTCTGAGAACCCTTTCAAGGACAAGAAAACCTGCATTTTGCTCTAGGACAGGGGCAGCTCCTGCCCAGCCCAGGGGGCAAGGCTGAGCACCAGCCCTCCTACGGTCCTGGACACTCCCTGCATCAGAGCTGCTGCTCTTTTACCACGTGTACACACGAGTCCTTAAGCTTTCCAAAGCATCCCTTCTGATCCCCGTCTTTAATAGGAAGCAAAGTTTCAGCTGAATTCATGTCTTTCCTGGCCAAGGGAATGGGGTCGAGCCCGGGAATGGGGTTGAGCCCGGGAGTGGCACCAGGGTCTCTGCACGGGGAGGTCCCAGTTGCATTTGCCAAGTCAAACATGACCAAAGTTGCCTGAGCTTTGCTAATAAAGCAGAGGCCAAGTCGTAGAGCCCTGGTGGAACATCACTGGCTTTACATTTTTTTTTAAATTATGACTTTTTTTTCAGGGGGTTGAGGGGGTTGTGCCTGTGCTGGCAGCACCTGTTCGTGCACAGACACACTTCAAGTGCATTTTCTAGCAAAAAGCTACCTTGGCAAGTGATTGTAGCAGCTGCTGGGGAGCTCCAGGGAGCTGTGCCGCAGCCTTCCCCACACTGGCCCCTCTTCCCAGGGCTTTGCAAGTGGAGAGCTGAGCAGCAGAGTCCTGCAGATTGCTTTGTAAGAGTTGAAAAGGCAGAATTTGGGATTCTGCTGCTCTCTGTTTTCTTCTCTAATTAAAAATCCCTGGTGGTGTAAAAACCATCCTGTCAAAAGAATGGAAGTCTGGAGCTGCCCTGGCAGGAATGCTGCCCTCACTCCCAGTGCCAGGCATGTTCTGTGCAGGGGGGCAGAATTTGACTCTTTTTTAAAAAGAATTCATTTTTAAAGGGGAAAAATGCCAAATTATATCCAGCTTGTGGTTCTGCATTTATAACTGAAGGGCCTTTTCATCAAGTACATATTTTATATATACACATAATAAAAAAGTCTTTCTCTGTGTGCCTGAGTGTATATATCTAGATATATACATAAACTTTGTATTTATGCAAATATTGTATAGTAACAGCAAATTTTGAAGGGTTTGGAGATAATGCTGACTTGAGCTGGCTGCAAATGTCCTTCTCTGCATCCAGCTGAAGTTGTGATCTGCCATAACTCTGCATTTCTGTGAGGATATTTACAGACTTAAGCCACTTGTCATTTATGTTGCATATATGTCATTCCTATAGGAAATATAGACCCACTATTGATATATATTAAGAACTTATATCTTTGTTTAACAAGCCTCTTTGACAAAGAGCTCCAAAACCAGCCTGACAGAGATTTGTGCTGCTTATCCTGTGCTTACATGCAGATTATTTTTATAATTAGAGTATTTTTCTAGTAGCAATTGAAAAAATCAATAATGTAGCTGCACTCTGATTCTTTTTTTAACTGTGTTTGTGTCTATCATTTTATCACACACCTTGTCAGAATTAATGAGCTCAGTTAATTACCCAGGTTGGGGCTGCAAGGCTGGAGCTGTTGAGAGAACTCCAGAGGTGGCCAGGCAGGTACGTGGGGTGCAGGGAGGGGAAGAGCCTCGTGCTGTTGCCTGACTCTTGTCTTCCCAACAATCTGGTGTGCCCACAGGAATCTGAAGTTTCAGCTGGTTAGAGATCTCTGCTCCCAGCCCCAAAGCAGCTCCCAGTGTGGCTGCAGGGGGGCTCTTTGTGTCTGCCCTTGAACAAAGCCTGGGGCTGGGTGGTGATCCAGCTGTGGGGCCTTGGTTAGTGATCCAGCTGTGGTGCCCTTTGTGGTGATCCAGCACATCTGCCTGCATCTGAAAGCATTTCATCTATAGATATTAATATAAGTAATACATTTAATAATTTAATAATTTTAATAAATAATTAATATAATAATATAACTATAATATATTACTAGATATTAATATAGATATTGGGTAAACTCATCATTTTTTAACTGCAGTGTACAGGGAGATGTGTGAACATTCCACTTTTTGCTCTAAGTACTCCCAGGAAAAAACAGGAATTGTAAAATCTGGAGGACATGCAGCCTCTGTCCTGGTCTTTTTTTTTTTAAAAGCAGGAGAAATGAAACCTTCCCCAGGTCCTGGGAGAATTCTGGGGGGTGCCATGGGCATGCCCTGCTGTGCCACCCCACCATGGTGCATCATAGCGCTGGCCCTCTCTCCTCCCTTGGCCAAGCTGACTGATTTTAGGGGGGAAAATGAGTATTTGGGAGCAGGGCTGTGTGTTGGGCCATGTGTGCAGGGTGGGGACAGGGGGCCAGGAGAAGTCAGGGAGCCAGGGGGGTCGGGCTGAGTTGGAGCTTGGAGAAACAGCAAAGATGGTGCTGCTGCTCCTGCAGTGTCCCAGGGGCACAGGATGGCACCTGCCTGGTCCTGAGCTACGTGCTGGACACACACAGGGATGGGTGGCCTTGGGCCAGAGTATCCAGGAGAGGCAGAACTGGGGCTGGGGGCACACGGGGCTGTGGGGTCACACACGTGCCCTTAGGGATGTCCCTCCCCATGGGTCGGTGGTGTCCCCGTGGGCACCCCCGGGCAGTGCTGGCAGCGTGGGCAGGAGAAGCCCCAGCTGTGTGCCAGGTACAGAGGAGCCTGGCACAGAGACCTCCAGCCCCGGCTGGCATAGGGAACAAATCCAGGAGCCCTGGCAGTCTGGTGCAAAGGAACACCGTGCCGAGCTCTCCTCCTCCCAGGAATCAGGTTTCCCCTCCTTCCAGCGCTCTTGCAGGAGTGTTGGAGCTTCTGCAATAAAGCTGCCTCTCTGTATTCAGCTCCTGTTGTTGCAGCAAGGAAAATAAATAAATAACATTCCCAACATTTCCTGCAGCACATCGGCTGCTTTGGCTTTTAATGGCCTGGGAGGGGCCGGGAATAAACCCACATGGAGAGGCACAACAGGACCTTGCCCGTGGCCAGGAGGAGGAAGCAGCTGCTGCAGAGCCCTTTTGCCTGTGAACTAATGGAGTAAGGAAATAAAACCCTGGGCCAAAGGTTTGATTGGAAACTTTATTTCAAAAAAAAAGAAAACGCTAAACAAAAACACCAAACCCCACCCCCCCACACACAAAACCACTCGAATTTCAAACAATTATATTAATGTCACTGCTTTCGCAGACAACTGGTAAAGGATTTGTGGTTGCAGACCAACAGCTTAAGGGCATTTTGGTTCTCAAACCTCCAAGTATAAATAATTTTTCCATCGATATCAGAAAATAACTTATTATTATTATTATTATATATCTCAGCATAAAAACACGAGAATTAACATCCCAAAAATACAACGGCACTGTGGCAAAATGCCTCGATTTTCGCTCTTTAAGGTGTTTGAACCAGGACTTTTTTTAAGTTGCACTTAAGGATAGCAAANCAAAAAAAAAGAAAACGCTAAACAAAAACACCAAACCCCACCCCCCCACACACAAAACCACTCGAATTTCAAACAATTATATTAATGTCACTGCTTTCGCAGACAACTGGTAAAGGATTTGTGGTTGCAGACCAACAGCTTAAGGGCATTTTGGTTCTCAAACCTCCAAGTATAAATAATTTTTCCATCGATATCAGAAAATAACTTATTATTATTATTATTATATATCTCAGCATAAAAAC